>JAPDSC010155571.1:0-42858 GCA_026290005.1 Latrodectus geometricus
CGCTGTAATTGCGGCAGAAAGCTAAAATCCGAAACCACCACATCCTTGGCCATTCCATCTCGTAAGTTTGTACCCAATGATAACTCGCTCCAACATAAAAATACCGAAGTATATAGGTTTTGTAGTATCTGGGAGCTTCATTTAGGTTTGCCAATATGTACAAAAAGTTTGAAAAAAAGGTAGTAAGAACTATTTTTAACCTGTTAAAATTCAAAAGAAATTTTAGGATATATGCAAAAGAAACAACTATTGATCTTGAATAAATATAAAAAGTATACAAATAAGAATTTATTATAAATCGATATAATAAACTTTTAAGTTTCCTTAAATGCATTCCCTCTCTTAAGAGCGTTTTTATCTTTTCATTTAGAATTCTCCTTTTAAAATGTATATCTGATTGTATAAACATCATGTACAATACTATTGCAGGTACATTTACGAATAGCATTTGCAGTAATAGAAGCTTCTAAACTACGAAACTAAACTGAGGAGCATCTGTTCATTGGGGAGGGGGTCAAGACCTACAGTGCCTATATTTGTTTTCTTGACCTAGGAATCTGAGAAGCAAAGCATATGTCCTGGTTAGGTGGCCAGCCCAACGCGAAACTCCCAGTGTTTTAGTACCAAGCATGCTTGATACTCAGTTTTATTGACCTACTAAAGATATGAAAGGCTGAGTAGACCTCCACCAGCCCAAGAATAGAACCTCAGATTTGTGTGTTGGGAACCCGAAACGCTACCACTACGCCACCGCGCTTCCAAGAGAAGCTTTTTCAACCAAAAATCTAAAGTCACAACCTTTGTACTGGCTCAGTTGTCCTAAAATTAAATTTATTTGTTATTCTCGAAGTATTTAAACTCCTTTTGAACATAACTTACATCTGAATAGATTTTAGTATAAAAATTTGGCAAAGTTTAGGCAATTTGTGTGCAATAATTTTGACACAACATAGTGGTCAACTTGACAAACTAACATATGTTGCCTCCATGGAAATATTTGCATAGATAGTGGGCTGTATTTGTGTGCTAATAGGAAGAAAACCCCGAAATCCTAAGCACTTATCTGGCCAGACGTGCATGTAGAAGCACAGCGTGCATTTTAAGAGCTCTCTTATTACTCAGATACTGTGAGCATACTGGAAGGATAACCATATAGTGTAGAGCCAACCGTCCAAAGACCTTGATGAAGCATGGTAATATCCACCACGTATTGATTCATAAGAGGACTTTGTATAGATAGTAATCCGTATTTGCGTGTCGCAAGGAAGGAAAACCCGTAAAATGCTAAGCACTCACCCAACAAATGCACATGTTTAAGGCAGAAGTGCAAGATCTATCACCCATACAATAGTGGTGAGATCGAGCTCAAGACCTTATGCTTTGAAGAATGGTGTCCTACCATTTGGGCACAGTGAGCCCATTTAGGATAATAATTTGCAGTTATATTCAACTTTATATAATTTATGTATATGTAAACAAATTTAATGTCTTTTTTTTTTTTAATTAAAAGTCACCAGTCTCTTTCACCGCCGCAACGAAAATATTGGCTCAACATTTAATAGACATAATTCATTAGGCTGTCAGGGCCGGTGCTAGGGGTGGGCAAGCCGGGCCCCTGCCCGGGGCGGCAACCTTAGGGGCGGCAAATTGGCCCTAAAATTAAATTTCTCAAACTTTTAAACATTTTCTCTTTCTAAAATAATTGAGTTTTGACCCATGATATACTTAACTTTTTTGTTTAAAATGAATCATATTTTTATGTATTAAGATATTTGGAATCAAACCCCTAACACCCTGTATATATACAGGGTGTTTTTTAAACATACAGCAAAAATTTGTTTCGAAGATACAGGGTGAACAAAATTTTTGACAATATAACAACATTTTATTACCAAAAATTACAGGTTAAGTTCTTTAATCTACAAGAACTGTTGAAAATAATGACCTCCAGCTAGAATAAGAATGCAAGAAATTTAATGATTTTAAAAATTATAAAAATGGATTTGACGAAAACTATGTTCGCCGTATCTTCGAAACAAAGCGGGTTCACAAAATTTATCAAAGGACAAAATATTTTTAGAATAGTCCAGGGAACAAACCCTTTTATATAACCTATTTTATCAAAACATTTTTATGTATAATATCAAGCAAAAAAAAAAAGGATAACATCAAAGAATTCTTAAAATTTTTAAAAATAAAATTCATACAGATTTCGCATAAATAATGTGTTAATATAAGGGAAAATATAGTTTTTGGAGTTGCCGAAGAAGAGGAAATGCCTTCAAGGAGGTCTTTCTAATGGAAAGTGACCCGAATTCTAGTTAACGTGCAAGGAAAACCTTACACAGTCATTCATGCAGATTTGAACCCACTATTTCAGAACCAAACTCCTCATTTCGCAGAATGCTATCTGTTTGGCTGAGTCAACCTTCTTATAAAAAATCTACATAATTTTGAGAGAACTTTCAAAGCTGATCTGTATTTATTATTTTAAAATTTCATTTATTATACTTCTTATGGATACTTATTATTTTATTAATAAGTATCCATAGAAGTGTCTCAATCCCAATCTATTGTACCACTTTCAGAAGCAGCATCAGTTTCTGATTCGGATCCTATATCAAAATTAAATGTTTCAATTGTAGTCTCCACAAGTCCATCAATTAATTCTTTGGACAGTTCTAAGAGAAACGCCAGTAGTAGCCGCAGTACGTTCCTGTGCTTTCTGAATTGGTATCGAAAGCGAAATAGACTTTGCTACATTTTCAAAAAATATACGCACGTTATTAACGATGTAACGTTCTTTAGTCCCATTGTTTTATTTATGAAATAATTGCCTTTCAGATTGGTTGCTAGTAAAATAGAGTGCGTTATATTTTACAATTACTATTTACCGGGCCTTTATAAACTTATGTTGTGACGTTGTGTTATAAAAGTAAGGTAAGTAGAACAATTAAAAATATTCAGTCTTTATCAAGAAATATTTAAATAGCTTCTACATGATGTTTCTTTTTAAACGATATTTTTTTTTTGTTTTTTATGTTTGTCCGATGATTACTTCGGCATTACTCAACCGATTTAATTTTTTTTTGTTTGATAGGGTATGATAACGGATTGGTAAGTAAAAAGGTGGTTTAAAATGCCATCCCCTAATTTCGGGGGAAACATTTAGGGTTTGATAAAAAATAAAGGTTTCCCAAAATAATAAAAATTTGATATGAATAAAGCCACTGGAAATCCAAATAGCCTTTGGTGCTAATATTATAGGGTGGAAAAAAATATTTTTTCTTATTATTTCTTATTAAATACGGTTTCCTTTACTTATTTTAAAATATATGGATTTACTTTACATTACATTACTGCAGTAAAGTTGGTTATAAATAATTTTAAACTTTTTAGTGTTTTTTTTTATCTCGGTTCTGTTTTTTTTTTAAATTTTTATTAAAATAGTTTTTAAAGGTTTTTGAAAATCGTCCGATAGAGAATAGGTACTTTAATCCATTGGTATAAACCACGGTCTCTTTAAAATTGTTTGCAGAATTTAATTTCATATTATGCTCAAAGAATAAAATAAAATTTGCTTTTTAATTTGAATTTAAATGAGTTTGATAATTTTGTTGGCTTTGTTTAGGGTAGAGTGATAAAGAATAGTTTGTACTCTATGGCTGACATGTAGGTTTTATTCAAACTTAATTATAAAGTGCTTTTTTACACTTTACCTTAAAAAATGTCGCCGGAAAAATATTCGCAAACGTCTCTGTTTCGTTTAAATAAAACACAATGATTTTTTTAAAAACATTTTCTTCATTTTATTTGTGTCTGTTTTTAGAATGGCTGATGGACGTAAAAAATTATCGGGTGCTCAGTATAAAAGAAAAAGAGTCGAAAAGCAAGTTCAACGCAAAAACAGGCTGGAAGTCTGTTAGGTTATCTACAAGAAATGAAAAGAAATGATGATTACACAGGAATATTAGAAGCTGCTTCAAATCTTAATTATGAAGCCAGTACCAATCAAGATACCGATATTGCTAAAGTGGAGCTTACTCCAGAAACATACATAGAATCTACTCCTGAGACGTCCACTGAACCTACTCCAGGGACGTCTACTGAACCTACTCCAGGACCGTGTACTGAACCTACTCCAGGGATATCTAAAGAAGAGGCACTTGGTACAAGAATAAATTCAGATCCGAGTTCCTGGCCAACTAGCTTATCAAAAGCAGAAATATATTTTTTGGTAAAAGAAGGACTACCTCAACCATTAAAAGAATACAGTTTTCCGTATAATTATACCGGTCGAAGATTTAGCGATCTTCATTATTTGAGAAATATGAAAAATGGTGAGAAAGTCATGCGTAACTGGTTAGTTTATTCAACTACTAAAGACCGTGTTTATTGTTTTTGCTGCAAACTTTTTGGTTCTACTTTAAGTTCCCTTTCCATTGGAGGTTTTAATGACTGGAAACACCTCGCTAAGACTTTAAATCAACATGAAACCTCTAAAAAACATATCGAAAGTCAAAAGTCTTGGATTGAATTAAGTCAAAGAATACAGTACTCTAAAACGATTGACAGTCATTCACAAAGACTTATTACCGCAGAAATAAATTATTGGAGCGAGGTGCTTCTATGAATTGTTTCAACAATAAAAATGCTTGCTCAAAATTGTTTAGCCCTCCGAGGTACAAGTGACAAACTTTACGATTTCGGTAACGGTAATTTTTTACAAATTATTCAATTACTTGCTCAGTTTGATCCAGTAATGGAAGAGCATATCCGCAGAGTGCTTAAAAAAGAAGAAGCCAAAGTGCACTATCTCGTAAAAGAAATTCAAAATGAATTGATTATTCTTTTAGCTGAAAATATAACATCTCATATTATTACTGATATTAAAAAAGCTAAATATTATTCAATAATTCTAGATTGCACTCCTGATATCAGCAAGATCGAGCAAATGACAGTTTTAGTAAGGTATGTATCCATTGACAAGTCCAATCCCAAGGAGGTTTCCATTAAAATTAATGAAAGCTTTTTAGGATTTCTTCCGGTTGAAAGATCGACTGGATATGAACTTTCATCTCTAATACTTAAAAGACTTGAAACATTGGGATTGAATTTGCAGGATATGAGGGGACAGGCTTACGATAATGGGGCCAACATGAGAGGCAGTAAATCGGGAGTACAATCTAGAATAAATGCGTTAAATCCAAGAGCATTTTACCTTCCATGTAGCAGCCACTCATTAAACTTGGTAGTTAATGACGTGGCAAAAGCATCCTTCGAAGCCGCCAATTTTTTTAATATAGTCCAAAAAATATATCTGTTTTTTTCCTCATCAACTTTTCGATGGGCCATATTATTAAAATATGTTTCCGGACTTACTTTGAAACCTTTAAGTGAGACTCGTTGGAAAGCCGAATAGATGCATTAAAACCACTAAGGTATCAATTAGGAGGGATATACGATGCTTTACTTTCTGTTTGTAATAACTCGGAGGTTGACAATTCTATAAGAGTTGAGGCTTCTGAATTATTAAGTTGTGTTAAACAATTTAAATTCTTATGCTGCATTGTAATTTGGTACAAAATCTTAAATTGTATCAACCCTATAAGTAATCTCTTGCAGACAAAAGACTATGATTTACCATCTGCTATGGAGCTCTTGAAAAATTGTAAAGATTTTTTCAAGGATCTTAGATCGGACAGAGCCTTTAATGAAATGCTTTGCGATGCTCGAGAACTCGCAGACGAAATTGACATACCAGCTAATTTTGAGCTCACCCAGCCACGTCATAGAGTTCGAAGAAGGAATGTTAATTTCGACTATGAGGCGAAAGATGATCCAATAGAAGATCCTGTTTTGAAATATAAGGCAGAAATTTATTTTTTTACATTAGATAAAGCTATCAATGCACTTGAATCCAGGTTTGATTTGATCAGTACCCACAGCAACTATTTCCAATTTTTATACAATATTTCTGATTTAAAAGATATTCCTCAAAACGACATTATAAAGTATTGTAAAGATTTAGAAACAGTGTTGACAGATGGGAATTCATCCGATATAAACGCGCTTGACTTGGCAGACGAGATAGTAGCTGTTTTGGCTTTGCTAAACAAAAAAGAAAGTCCAGTTGAGATTTTAAAATTCATATCGAACCTGGATTTTGCTCCCAATCTTGGTATAGTCTTAAGAATATTGCTGACTCTCCCAATAAGTGTGGCAAGTGGAGAAAGGAGTTTCTCCAAATTAAAATTAATTAAAAATTTTTTACGCTCCACAACTACCGAGGATCGACTAAACGGCTTAACAACAATAGCCGTCGAACATGACCTGGCTGAAAAAATTAATGTTAAAGAAATTATAAAACAATTTTCAGAATTAAAAGTGAGAAAAAAACACTTTTAATTTCAACTCTCGGATTAAATGTATTTTTAATAAGTAATAAAGTTTTAATATTTAGTGGTTTTATAATTTGTTTTACTTTTTTTTTAATATCTGTTCTAGATTTTATGATTATGCACCAGAAATGACTCTTTCCTTTTTTTCTGCGCAACCCTAATTTTAATTTAGTGCCAAAAACAAATAAATAAATTTGTATTTTTTTGCTAATCAAAACTTGAACATTACTGATGATTGCAAATTTTTTTCTCGTTTTATTTTACCATTAATCGTGGAAAGGGTTTAGGTTATCTCTTTTAATTTTTTTTATAAAGGGGCGGCATTTTACCTCTTTGCCCGGGGCGGCGAAGCTGCTAGCGCCGGCCCTGAGGCTGTCTACGATGACATTCTATGAGGTTATATATTTTATAAAATCTAATATTGAAAATATTAAAAGATAAAATAATTACCAGATTGAGAAATTAATGGCTTTTAAAATACACTCGCAATTAAAACTGACCTATTTCTTTGGTCACTGGTAAAATATTTGAAACTGAATATTTCACATAACACAATAAAAGAAACTGAAAATCCCGTTTCTTCATGTGAACAGTTGGCTAATAGAAACTTCAAAATTTTTACTATCAGTTCCAATTGTCTCCAAGGTTGCATGCTTGTGATATTCTGTTAACTGGCACTAAAAAAACATCGAAGTAAATAGTGTCACAAAGCAATAAAAAATAGTTTCTTGACATCATAATGCATAATTCACATTTTTAATTTCGCAATTCATTTTAACGAAATCATCATGATGACAACACGATGAATTCGTAAACATTCATTATGATTATTTACGAAAATGATTATTTTGAATAAGGAAAATAGAGTTCTCTAAAATTATAATAAAAAATTAACGTTGTTTTTTTTTGTAAATGTTTTCTACAAAATCAAATAAATTCTATAAAGACTACTATATGGATAAGTTGTTGTTGCTAAGGTGTTTTTCCTTCAATGTCAAGTAAATCAAAAAGTATTGAAATTTAAAGAGAAATAAAAGAATATTATCATAATTAACATGCAATAGTAGCAGTTCATTGGTACATGTAAAATTAGTAATGCAAGGAGTATATTGTGGCTGTTCAATTACTCATTAAGTAAAAAAAGAATGTTCAACAATTAAGAAAGTTTAAAAAAATACTGCCCATATACTTCTAAAACAATATTATTCAAAATTATATTGACAAAACCAATTTCATATATTTGTCATTGATTTTGATTACTGTAAAAGACAACAATCAACTGCAAGTTTAATGAATGGATTTGCTGACATTGCAATCAATTGTCAAATACAATAAAAATATCCCACATGCTTTTAAAATGATGCAACTCAAAAATTGATGGATGACAGGCAAAATCGGTAAGAAATTCAAATGTTTCGTTTTGATTGTTGATTATTGCAAATGACAGCAATCAGCTACTAGACACGTGTCCATAAATTACTAAGCCACGGGGTACGACGTTACAAGGCAAACTGGGAAACCCTAACAGACGCTTAGAACAATATAGTCTATTTGCCCGGAGGTTTATCTGATGTGTTCCGCTTACGGCTACTCACTGTTGCTAGCAGTTAGCCTTTAAAATAGAACAAGGTGGACACCTTCATTGTTGGTTTGTGTAATATTTTCCAACTAATAGAAATTTAGCTTGATGCCGATTCACGTTGGATATTCATATGGAGAATAGTACCAAGGTACCAAGTGCCATAGGTACCAAGTGCCACTAAGACAACATCATTGAACACCAACATCACGGTGGTGCAGAAGTGCTTGTTTGGGAGGAGCATTATACTGGACTCCAGAACTGATCTACATGTTTCGAAGTGGAACCACGGATTGTCAAATTTATCGGGACATCATTTCTTAAGCAACATGTGTGCTTATCTAGAGGCGTTCTGGCACTGAATTTGTGTTTATGGATGAAAACACCAGTCCTCACCATTCTAACATCTTCAACGATTGTCTTCAATTGGAGGATATCATCCACATATGGAATGGCCAGCATCCTCAATGGACTCCGATACAGCATGTCTAAGACATGCTTGGTTGATGAATCGCAACATTGTTTGCTGAGTAGTGTTCTCTGCTACAAGAACAGATTAAAAACTGGATCCTCAGTATGCTTCGGCGTTGTACGAACTGTATTTTCTCACATGGCTCACATATGATGCCTTACCAATTATTGCTAACAAAGTACAATCCATTTGCTGTTATACAGGCAATATGTAGTGTAATTGCTCTAGGGCGCTCTAATCAGGTTTGTGTGCCTGGTATCATACATTCACCATTTCTTTTGTTCTTTCTCATTTCTTTAATACATGAGTAAGTCACGTTTGTTTTGCTCCTACATCTTTAGTTGCCAGCTATCCTTAATATCCTTAATTTATGGACATTGTAATTTATTGGAAGACATTTTCTAGCATTGAAATCCAAATATTAAAATATATCACATACTTTTAAAATAATGTAACTCAAAAATTAATAGTTTACTTTCAAAATCAACAAGAAAACCAATCATTTGTTATTGATTATTGCAAGTGACAGCAACATGATTCTAGTTTAATGAAAAGTATTTTCTGACAATGCAACCACAATGGATAAATACAAGAACATACTTCTAAAATGATACAATTAAAAAAGTCAGTAGATTAAACAGACCTAATCAACAAGGTATATTAACAATCTGTATAGTTTATTGTTGATTGCCACTACCAACGAATATCACTTGCTTGTTTAGTGAAAAAGACATCCGACATTATAATCAACAGCAAAATTTTTAAAAAATATATCTCAAAATGTATTTCTAAAATGATATCACTTAAATGTCATAAATTATTGAAATAATCAATAAAGTTATTGATACTGATTCAATCCATTTAAGTAATGTTAAAACAATTGTCTTACAATTAATGATTTAAATTTTGGAAACTTCACTACGTTCTTTTTTCTCATGTTCACAACTTTACACTCGGCCACCCCTAATAGGAACATTGATCCAATACATAGACCGACATTTATCTAATGCTTCATTTAAATAATACATATCAGATATTCACATTTACCAATTCCTTATAAAACACAAGCGATTTCTCATGACGGGGTGAAGATTTTCCAATTTTATGCATACTCTCGAACGAAGAATTTCTTGTCATAGGGATCGACTGAATAATTAAATTGTTCTCAAGGAAAACGTAAATTCCTCCGGTCATCTTCATTTCACTTCGGCGCAGCTTTAAACGATATTTAATTAAGTTTCGTTGCCATTCCTCTTCAACTCCTTTTGTATTCATTTTCCCAGAATTCTCTTCTCTTGGAGGGCATCTCCTGGAATTTCAGGAATCTCCTTTTCAGATTTTTTTGAATTATTTATTGTGGAGAAGAAGCGTGATAAAAAAATATTTATCAGTTTGTGTTGAACTAATGAGATTTATGAAAGACAGCTTCGAAGAAGAGAGGAGAATAAATACTTCTAGTATCAAAATTTACTCAAAAAAACAGAACATGAAAATTTTTATTCTTTTCATTGATCCTTTTTAATGGCTTCTATAATGTCAACGTTGATTTTATACTCAATATTTTCATATGTCTAACAATTATTCATCATTATTTCAAAAAGTCTATTCTTACTTCTTTCTTTAAAGGAAACCACTTTAAATATTAACTGTAGTGAAGTATATATTTGGCATTATTAGTCAATATTTGCTCTGGACTTATTCTTTAGACATACAACATACACAATCTAGGATGCTTTCAGACACTTTTTATCTGCAACAACAACATTTAAATAAATATGCATGCATACATAATGGGTTTAGATTACTCGCCTATCACCCAGCACTTTGTAATTTTGAGTTACGGTGAGAAACATCCTCTCCACATCCATGCCACATCAAGGAAGTCCCAGATTAACATGCACACATCCTTATGGGATTATATCCCATAAGGATATTATAATCTCTCCATGTATTTTTCTTATTCCACTAAAGATATTTAATTCTCTCATCCTCTTATTTAAACAAGAAAATCTTTCCTATGATTCTATCATCCTTTTATTTTTCCAATAACTAGTTGTCATTGGAAAAAAATACTAGATTCATTTAAAAATTATTTTTAAAAAACATTATTAAAAGGAAAACATTTTAATTTTTCATTGTTATTTCATTTGTCATAAAATCATAATTTCTCTTAAAAGTCTTTCAATATATTCTTATATCAAGGATATAAAAGCATCTTATACAGATATCAATGACCCTAGAGGACTATCTTGTGTGTATGGGGTCCAATACATAATATACATCTAGCTTTGGAATAAAAACAATTTAGAAAATAGCGATGTTTGCTTCAAGGATATTTAATATCTATTTAACTTTATTCAAAAGGCTGTTTTGAACCATAAAATGCTAAGAACATACCGAAAAAAAAATTAAAGATTTCTCTTGAAAATTTCTTTTTATTTTCACAAATTTATTAAAAATGGAATTCGAGATCCTCTTCATCTACGTTTCTTTCTATTTTTGATTGGCGGTCTGTTGAGAAAAGAGAAAACACATTCAAGAGCTTCAGGCTTTGTTTTCCAAATATCCCATTAGCGTTGTTTTGCAAAAAAAGGAAAACATTCACTGCAATAGACAGAAACAGTACTTTTAAAAAAATCTGAAAAATAGTTTTAAATTATTTTTTTTAAGTTACACTTTACAAATGTATAAAAAGAGAAGAGGGATACGAGACTTTCGTGTTCTCTCTAACTCCGGCAACTACACATAGAGGAAAATTGGGAAAGGAGTAAAGAGCTACAGGCCTCCTTTCTTGAAGCGAATAGAGTTCCTGAACTGTGTTCTTCACGACATAAGCAGCTCTACAGTGACTTTAAATACGCCTGAATTTCTGCTTAAAATAATTACAAGCTGCTCAATGTGTGAAAATTTGCTGCTGAACGTTGTTTTAATTTAGTCAAAGATCAGCTGCCTCAAATCAATTTTGAGTGCAACCATTCTCAATTCATTATGGACAAAATTTAGATTGACAAACAAAATAAAAATATTATTTTTATGTGTATTTAAGAAAACATTTATCAAGAAATGCAAAAAAAAAAATCATAGTGTTTTAACTTCCGTTTTACTGTTATATTTCCAACCACCTGTTCCTGTCTATTGGTAATCGTTGAACACCGCAAACTATAAACTAATATTAATTTACGGTCAAGAGCGTGAAAAAATCAAATTTATAGTTTCGTAGAAGGTGGGATTATTGAAAATAAAGTTTATAAAAATATTACTTTTTTCCAATCTGTCTTGGATTCCGCTACTCTATTTCCATGAGAATTCATTTGCAGTTAGTTAAGCTAAGAAATTGAGAAAAATGTGATCAGAGGGAAAATAACGAAACTATTAATCCGAATATTTTCTTCCACTTTCTATGGATTTTCATTAATATTACCACTTAATTAAAAGAAGAATTTATAACCTGTGTTGAATTCTTGATAAAAATTTATATTCTAAAACTACTAACTATCAAAAAGGAAAAATCTTTGAATTTAAAATAAATAATTAATAATATATTTTAATTTTATGAAGAAAATAATCTACCGTATCTGTGTTTCACATTCTATAAAGACAGCGAAAAAAGTGGAATTAGTAAATAAAATTTGTTTTATCTTGTAAGGTAAGACTTGAAATTTCTTATACAAATTTTCAATATAAGTGATTAAACTTGAAAGTATATTTAAACTAACACAATTATTTTTATTAATTTAATTTTCATTGTTTACATAACGGTATTTTTTTCATCTCATTACGATATTCACTTTTAAATTCCCTACTATTAATAATAAATTTATTATTTATTATATATCCCCTATTATTAATAATTAAATTATTATTTGTTATAAATTGATTGCTAATTAAAATACAAATAAAATTAAATTTTGTATTCATAATTTTAAAAATTGCTTATCTCAAAATTCATAATAAACTATAAAATGGGCTGAACGATGAATGTTTTGATGATCACTACAACAGTTCATAAGTTCGATTCTCACCTTGAGAGTGATTTGTTGTACTCTCTATTCTGAATTTAAGACCATGAGTTGTTGTCAGATGAGTAAGTATGTGACCTGGTGCCAGATGCAATAAGATATTTAAATTATAATACATAAAAGAGAGGGATAATAACAATAAAATATAAGCGGAAAGAAAAATAAAAATTACTTTTTGTAATAAAAAATACATATTTTTTTCATCCTTTATAATACAGATTTACGTTTAGAATTGAAATAAATAATGGAAACATTTAGAGAATTGAATCAGAAAACAAATTTGAACTGAATTGTATTTTCCCAAGGAAAAAAGTATTAAAATTCTGTTTTGATTTTTCGATTTGTATTATTAAAATACAATGCACATAAAATGCTAAAATTAAAATACATTTAAAAAGTTTATGGTAATGGCTTTCATTTTATACAAATATACAATAATTAGAAGGTTTTCAGAAAATAGGAAATCAGAGCTGCGTTTTATTTGAAACGTCATATTTTTAATTTCTTGGAATACAATCATTTCATCAAAACAAATAATCAACGAAAACACTCAAAATTTCTTTCAACAATTTTCATTACCAAACAAGGTCATTTATAAATCGATAAACATAAAACCATTTTTTAATCAATCCAAAAAAAAAAAGGAGATATAAGTTTTAAGAAACGCAATTTCTTTGGTAGTTTCGTAGAAAAATTATACTTTTCATTAAATATGATAATTAATAAGCAAACAAAAATTTATTGCTAAGTTTCACTGATAGAACGAATTACTTTATGGTTTGCACATATTTTATCTAATTTCTATGGAAAAAGAATTGGATCTATACGTTAATCTCGAAAACAAGTTCCAGGAATGAGATTTCTCTGAAGATATTTTAATTTAAAAGATGACTTTGAAGAAATATTTAAATATATAAATTTTTAAATAAAAAAAATAAAGTAATCAAAATGTTAGTGATTTAAATAGAAGTTCTACGAAAAATTGTGCTTGGAAGATTTTAATATTTTCCAAGTTTTGTTTTTAAAACTTTTTCAATCTTTTTGTACAATAGTGTTTCTATGAATATAGAAAGTTATTTTCATTTTTTTAGCTCCAAATATTTGCAATATATTAATTTACAAACATTAATTTGCTTGAAATAATATTGGAGGAAAAAAAGAATTGCAGAGTCAGCAGAAAGTAAATTCCAAAAATTTATAACAAAAATAATCGTTTGAAATATTTAACTGAAATGTTTATTTAATCATTCCAAAAGACTTAATTTTTTCCATTTTGTACATTTTGAGGAGTAATAAGCATAGCTTAAAGGAGTTGGTCCTTCTATGGTGATCTTGTGTTCACAATAGGACCCTCATTTTACAGTGAATTGAGAATTATACTAAACATTCTTTATTGTGATCAAGAAGTGATTGTATACCTGACCCGGAACAACAATTCTTCTTAATGTCATACCCCTCCGCTGGTGTGATATTATGAGAAGAAAAGGATGCCAGCTTGGGTGTCGACCAAGTCAATTGATGAGATTCAAAATTATGATATGATTGATTGTGTTTAGTGGCTTAAATAGTAGTTCTACCTAAAATCGGCAGAAATAAGTTTTCCCGAAATGTGTTGCAAGAAGTAACAAGTATTCATTGAAGTTGGAATCGACCCCACAAGCTGGTGAAAACTGAAAGTCAGTGCATTAATCATTCAACTCTAATAAATTCAAAAACTATCAGTCAGAGTTTTTAGAATTTTAGAGGTCAGAATTTTTAACTCATTTAATTAATAATTGTGAGAATTTGCATATTTGTAAATAAGATCATTCATATAAATTCCATTCAAATTTTTGTGGGAATTTTTAATTTCTTATCTTACAACACCTTTCAAATAAAATCATTTTTCTGAATGACACTTTTTGCGTATTTGTACATAAAGTTACTCCAGTGAAATGACAAACAATAGTACTTAAAAAATCAATATACGTGTATTTTATAAATACAATTATGTATACCTATCAGGATGGATATTTGGGAATTTTCAGATTTTTCTTGTGTGCATCGAGTAAATATTATGAATAATTCTTTTGGAATGTAAGATCATACACGAAGTATATTAAAAGGTTTTACAACAGCACGGGACTATAATGTTGAACCTAAGTCTTAGATTTTTTTTATTTGTTGTTTCAGGTAAAATGAAATATCAGGGAATCTGGAAACTGCTTACAAATGTAAGTGAGTGACCCGAGGGAAGCCCCGCCTTTTCTGGAGTATTAGGTTGGATCCCATCCATTGGTGAACACGGGTTTCTTTTGCTTCGAGGGCTTATTGGATATTTTTATTCTACACTCGAGATCAGGGCCTATTGTTGCACCGACATGCTTCCCTGTACCAGTTAAATGGAAGCAGCCGAATCGTAATTTAGAAACAAGAGACAAGGGACCTGGCATGCCACCCCTAGAAATATCATTTCACTTGGAGGGCATTGCGACCTCAGCCTTTTGCGGATCATCTTTTTCAGCACCTATTGTAGAACACGATTCCAAACCACTACAAATATCCATGCCTGATGTAGGAATCGATTCCACGAACTGTTAAACAATAGGAAAAGGATGTTGCGGTTTTACTTTCTCCATGCGCATTCATCTGGGTGGGTGCTTGAGAGTTTTCAGGGTTTTCTCGTTGTGAAGAAGGTCTTTACTTATAAGATCCCCCCAGGAAGACATTAATCAGTGTATAGAAGGAAAAGCTTTACCATAGAATTCGGTTACTAAGTTATTTTTTATGCAGAATCAAGAGATGTAAGTAAGAGAGGTGCAATGATTCTTCGTGTTCAGGCTACAAAAGGATACGATATTTCCATTTTCATCGAGTCATAATATTCTTATAACTATAACTTGAAAATTTTGAAATATTTATATAAGGGGAATTTTTTCATCCCTACTGTAGCCTATCTAATTGAAATCAGCTTGAAAGCGATTTTTAAAATAGGCGCTTGTTTTTGCAAACTCGTAGGCAACGATAAAATAGTTCGTAAACTTAAAAATAAATGTCAGATCTTACTATACTTTTTTTTTACCAAATTATTCTCTTTAATAAAAAAGTATTTAATATGTACCCTATAGAAAATACACATGCAAAATTTAAAAAAATTCTTACTTTCATTTTATTGATGGAAATTATGCAAAACCAAATAATCATTTGTTTTGTTTGTTTTTTTCTGTTGCGTAACCACATTTTTAAAAAATATTTTTCCATTTTTTGATACAGCAAAGCAGATTTTCTCCAAAAGAAGTGTCTCAGAATTGTTAAGCCATTTATCAGAGTGTTTGTAGACGTTACCTTCTTCTTATTTAACATCTGAAAAGTCTGCTTCTTTCATTATGTCTTCAATAATGCAATCATTCGATACTTTTCCCACACAAATTACATCCGAGCATCCCGCACAAAGTGCATTCCATGTACAGAAAGTCCTGAAATGAAATTTAGATCCTTAATGGGTTTCTTTGTCGAAGTTCATGGGGAACAACTCGTTTTCACTCGAGTCATCAGATTCTTTTCTTCTTCAGTTAGAGTGCTATTAAAAGCTGTATATCAAAATCACCTAGATCTGCTTTTCTTTTCTGCAACATCATTCTAAACAGATGGACAAGGCATTGCACAGTCTCAATTCATAATGTTATTCCAAGACATGAGCAACTCTCTGCAAAAAAAAAGTATGCATTACGAGATTTGCACTTGAAAATAAATTATATTCTGTTGCGTACGACGTAAGAAGGGGTTGGATTAGAGAGTCGAAATATTCGAAAGGAATTGCTTAAAAAATCCAGAGTGTCAACATCAGCAGTGCATAAATCCAGAATTCGAAGGGTGTTCGATTCTCAACGTTGATACATATTTCTCAATCACAAAATGAAATTTAAAAAAATAGATTATTAAAAATAAACACAAGCGAAAGAAGCGTGAGAAAAAAATTTGCATAAAAAAAAGATTTTTAATATAATTTTAATTTGTAAATGGGAATATTTTATTGTCCAAGGACCCCATTTGGGACCAGCGTTTAGTTCCTAAAATGATGTGTGTTCATAAATTACCGTAATCATGAGTGCTCTTGAAAAGAAGGGAACTACTTTCTATTATGCTATTTCATGCGCAAATGTAGAATACTAAGATTAATTTAAACTTAAAACTGTGACAAGCATAAAAATATAAATTAAAAAATCATATGTAATATATTTTATTTTTGTTATATATCTCCTTTGGTAAGAACAAGAATTATTTGTTTCCGTGGTATCAAAAGAGCAATTTGAATAAAATTTGCTAAAGTAACTCTTTAAAATATTTTTAATAATACTTATCGAAGGAAAAATTATCATTGAATTAGGTTGGATGTAATAAATTTGCTTTAGGTTCCACAGATATATTTCGATTGCCTTTTTCAAGACACCAAAACCATTAAACTCAATCAATCCCTTCATTTTATTGAACCATGTTCAAGTGACGAGGTCGACATCTGAAGCTGTCAACATTTCTCTCCTTATCACAGAAGAGATATTAAAAATATAAACTTTATCAGTACCATATTTTTGGAGGATCAAATTTTGAACCAGCTATCTTCTGAGCCTTCCCCTCCTCCCAAAAAGAGAAAAAAACCTTTTTCTTCTCATCTGACTACGAGCCTTATAGGAATTATCTTTGAAGCAGTTTATACTATAGTTTGCTTTTGGTTCAAATTATTATTCAATTAAATATAAAACAAAAATGAAAAAAAAATCTTTTGTGTGTTTATCCCAATTGTAACGTTACTATAAAATCAAACGAAAAAAAAGCTAAAAATTAATTTTTTAATATAATAAAAATGCTCAAGAAATATGACGTATATCAAATTATCATCAAAGATCCAAACATGATGCAATTGATAAGATTTAAATATTTTCCACTAGGTGGCAATAAAGTAGTTTGAAAGAAAAATAATAAAACCTAAACTATCGTCTGCGGTTTTTAATGTGAACAAACGATAATTATAGCTTTTTTTCATTCAAAGTGGTTCCCCCTGAGGGAAGGAATCTTCAATTCAGAGCAAATTCTCTTCGAAAATTTTACTGCAAATACCTAGAGAAGAAATAAACAACTTTTGAATATCTTGAGAATTCTGCAATTAGAAATTTGTTAAGTATTTCCGCGAAACGTCACTTTGGTGGAAGAATTTCCAACAAGCTCTTCATTTTAACAGACGATAAGATCTGAATGAAGTATAAAAATAAGCACACACACACACTCGCGCGCTTAGCGGGGAGGGGGGAAAATGAAAGCATCATTAGGGCATTTAGTATCGCCATTCATGTTTCAAAAGAATCAACATGTAACTGGAACGCGTTTCCTTTCCACAAATATTCCTACGTTTTTGTTGATTTGTGACACTTTTACAAAATTTATAAATATCCAAATTTCGATTGACAGACGCACTCGGTTAATCAATATAACCAACTAAAACATAAATAGAAACTAAGCAATTCATCGAAAAAAAAAAAAATGTCGCACGTAAAAACATTGTTTATTCTAGCTAATTTTCTTACAAGTTTTTCATAAAATGTTTCTTTATAAAATTTCATTAATATGTACTCATAAATGTATGCATATAATGAGGGATTTTTAATGCGCTTTAGTATGATATAGGATCAACATAATAAAAATGTTTATCAACAAATTATAAAAAGAAAAATTTTTTCTTTTTTTTTTCTATAACTGTAAAGCTATTTATTATTATTATAACACATTTTTTATTATAATTTTAGCTATTTCATATAATGGCATCTCATTTTATCCAGCACAAGAAATACAGGAAATAGGCATTGAAAATGAATAGCAATTATAAATAGGTATCCCCAAATTACAAATAGAAGAGTTTTTTTTTTCCTTTTTCATAACAATAATAAATATAGTATTATTATTATTATAACACAATGCCTATTATAATTTGCACCAGAAATACATGGAATGGGTATGGAAAATGAATGGATTATTGGACTTAGCAGGAAAACAGACTCAGAAGAATTTCTCACATTATATACACACAATAATATTAAATTTTAATATTAATAAATTTAAAATATAATGTTAAATTTTAACACCTTTAATAATATAAAATTTTACCCAGTGGCTACTACTGTGTATAATAAATTTTAGTAGTAAAATTTTAAACATTATTTTGTTAATGATCAAATATCATAACGAAAATCAAAATATTCAAAAAGATTGAAAAAACGTATCCTTCATAAATATCAAGTTTTTTTCCCCACCAGAAAAAGCCTTAATTTACACGTAGATTAAAATATTAGAAAACTCACATTTTTTCCTCTCTCTCTCAAATTGTCCTATAATATTAGTAATTCCTTTCAGCAGTTTTATTAATCGAAGAACTTAGGGTCATATCAGAAAAAAAGACACTCCTCAAAATATTCAACCACTGAAGGGATGAATGGATCCTGTCCAGCCCGAGGATCAAGCTATGCAATTGTGCCAAGATAGCACAACGCCCCCGGCTTTGTTTTAAATGTTGCATTAGCAATATATTTTTTTTCACTTAAAAAATTTTTTTCCATTTTTGTTATCTCTTGTAACATTTTTGTTGTGTTAAAAAAAGTATTTTTTTCAAATCACAAATGCATTTAGGACATTTTTAAAAATGCAAAATCCGGTATGAAAGAGAAGTACTGAATATTTCATTCAACAAATATTAACTTATTTAATGGAACTTGTTAACACAAATCGGAAAAACAATTTGATGGATATTATGATTATTATTCAAATTGACTGACGTAGTTTTTTAAAAATCAACAGCATACATAAACACAATTTTCATTAAACCTGTTCCTTATTTTCATTTTTTAAATAAGATGTTATATCAATGGTTGACGGTCATCCTCCCACAAAGCGAATATCTTTTTTTATTTTTTTTTCCACGGAAATGGAAACTGATATTTCCTGGTTTAGAGGATCTTCCATCCATGAACCGTGCTTCCGGTTTTTTTACATTCCAAGCTTCAGTTATTTCACCTTCCATTAATTAATAACTTCTTTAGAATTAAAATAGGATATATATATATATATATATATATATATATATATAATTTTGTGCATAATTCTTATTTTTCTCCACCTCTATGACGCTATAAGAAAAAGGTTCCCAGATAAGCAAGAGAATCTTCCAAAAAATCGCCAAACTGAAAAACTGGCATGATGGATTATACAGCAACTGTGCCAAAATATATCCTATATTTTAAGTTAACTCGAAACATCATACTGATAAGCTTCTTTCTATTCCATGTAGTTCAAACCTAGAATGAAAATTCGGTAATCACATAGAATAAGGATTTTGTTTAGATAAATTATATATTCTATGCTGTAGAACAGTTTCATTTAATTCCGTTATCATTTTTCTGAGAGGTTTCATTACTTTTTGTGATTTCTTTCCTCCAGTTTTGAAAATCAGTGCAATAGTTCCATGAAAGGTGCAATCCTCACGAGTGAATCATTTCGTGTTTGGAACTTCAAACAGGAATTGAATCGCTATAACATTTCTCCGTTTTTGGGTTTCATAATCCGCCTCAAGAGGAGGATAGGGCAGCAGCCTCATGAATAATTAAAGGTGCATTATCCGCGATTGTAGCTCGATATGACTCCAGGACTTGAATTCTGCATAAATTAGCGACATTAAACTTGCGTAATTAGCTACGTGTCTCTCCTCCATAGGAATAATAAGCAATCTGTGCCATTAAGTGTAAAGACACCCATGTTAAGCAATCGGATGCAATCATAAGGTATGCGATTTGGAATTCTTATGGTGAATATTAATTTTCAATTTCATATGGATGAAATAATTTTTAATTCCAATAGGATAAAAAAAAAACTGTCTTTTTTTAAATTCATTAGGATAAAAAAATATTAATTCAGCTTAGAATCTACTTGATTTTTTTTTCTCAATAAAATTAAAGAAGGAAAATATTTTAAGCTTATCAAAAAAATTCTTAGATAAGTTTTTAAGAAATAAATAATTAGAAATTTATTATAAAACTATAGAGAGTATTATGATAAAATATTTGAGTCTTTCTTATAATGTGAACTGTCACTTAAGTTAATATTTATTACCATATTAATTTGTAACTTTCTCGACCATTCTTACAGGAAGTGGATTTTGAATTCCTATAAGATCCATTTTCGATGTTGGAATCGAACGTACCAGTTGTTAAACCGAAGATTAGAATGCTGACCATTCAGATACTAGTTGGACCACCCCATGAGATAAACATTGTTGTAGAGTCTCCAACTCATATTAAATAAGTTTCAGGAGTATTTTTCAAACGATAATGGTCATTCATCTGTACTTGTAATAAGGGAGAAGAACCTGAAAAACTCTCAGGCATTCACTCTAATCAATGTGTACATCGAAGGCAGAAGCAGTTATTTTTCGAAACTCAACATAATTCATGATACCACTTTGAAAAAATGATTTTACCATTAAAGCATAGTGAGTTTAATATTAGTATTAAGGTATTTAAACTATATACAATTTTAAAATAATATGCTCAATATTGATTTTTAAAGAATATGATGAAAAAATGCTTAATAAGACTTTGTGAAAGACAAATATCAGCTCAGGTTGCTTAAAGGAGAAATTATTTTACATTTCCTAATCCTTTTCTTTGAAAATGAGGAAAGAAACTTTCATGGTAGATGAGCCCAACTAATTTTAAAAAATATTTATTTCAAAACTTATAATAATCATTAAAATGATTAAATATAAATCATTTTTATAATTATTTATACCATAAAATCCTATGTAAAATAAATAGATTGTAAAATTTTAGCATTTTAATTTAACACATTATTTTTTCAAAACTAAATAAAGAAACATAAAGTATCAATAGACTAAAACGTTGTCAGTACCTCAATTGGTTTGTTTGCTGCTCTACAATTGTTTTTTCCTCATAAGGTCTAATTCAAAGTGAAAATTAAAGTGGATTTTGAACACCCTGGATTTAAACACCCATGAGAATACCGGACGTGGGAATCGAATTCTCTATCATTTGGCACGCTGTCTTTAATTTACTTTTGCAACCCAGTGACGGAGAATGTGGTCATTCTCCCACTCACGGACAGCGGCAAATGATGCTTTGCTAATATAAACGGCGTTCAGCTTCTGAGTCACTGGAGCTCCACCAACACTCATACATAGTGGTGCAGACGACTCTACCTTAAGTTAACTGGTTTGGTATTCATGCTCATCATCAAGCTACAGTCAGGTGACGAAGTCACACCACTCAATACTCTCCACATCCACGTCACAAAAGCGGAAGGCTAAGCATTCAACAGCTGACCTATACTAAATCAATTCAATAAATCTTCAAAATTAAACTCGATCACTGGTATGAGTTTCAAATTACTTATTTTTCCGACCGAAGCCTCTAAACACGACTCACCAGATTATCACTTTGATTCATCATCAAGTGACAATCAACACCTCCGCAAACAGCCTCAGTTAACCCTGCCACAACATCACGTGGCACATTGAAAACACCGGTATATTTTATGTACCTTAATCGTCTTTAGCAAACACGACGGATCTTTCACTGAATCAGGTATAGAACCAACTACTTCCTAATCACGAGAATGATGCTTTTCGCTACCAAACCACGGCGGCATCATTTAAATGTAAAAATGGTAATTCTTATTGCACATAAATGCAATAAACAAAAACAAGAAAGTATATTTTTTAAAAAAATCAGAGCATCTAATGCAAGTAGGAAATGACCTCACAATTTATAAGTGTATTTTCGGTCTCACAACATAACTTTTTATTTAATGTGCAATTAAGACAAAAAAAAGAAAATTATTTCAAATTAAAATTAATATGTTTTATATCAAAATAAATTGATTGGAACTTATTTAAATTGTTGAAATATGTAATTTATAGAAATTACATGTTTCAACAATTTAAATGAGTATCCCAATTAAGCTTAACTAATGGCAAATTTTATAATTGTACAAAACTCAATGCATCAAAGTTTGTAAATTTATTATATTAAATAAATAATAAAACAAAATGCCATCTAAAGTCGATAAAGAAACACTGTCAAAATATCTTTATTATCAAGTCTATTTTTCCAAACTTCATTCTGTGTTAATATTCGTAATCTATTTCTTTTCATAACTGTGATCGGAAATATTAATTTTTTTTAAAACCATTAATATAACCGCAGTCAAAAGGTTCTTAGAAATAATCATAATTTAATTTTTATTATTTAGCTCTCAGTTACGATCGTTATTTTAATTTGATTTTATTGTCAATGAAATCATCATCGTAATCATCTTTTGGATGTAATTTTATAATGAGTACAGAGCCCAAAGAAGTTGGATGATTATTTCATTTATTGAACAGTTATAGAAAACAAACTTTTCAAGCTAATTTCTAGCATCTTTAGTAAGCTATGGGTGATATATTTACTAAAATACCAAATACCACAGCGCAGCCTTGAGTTTCACAATGCACCGTCTATTAAGTACTGTCTCGATGACATTGCACTCCAGTATCTTTGGAAATACCACTGTTTCTACGCTTCATGACATCTGTAAAAGGCAGAAGAGTGTGTCATTAGATAACTGTCTTGAAATCCCAATTGACTCATATAAAACACCATGTCTTTACATCTCACTACATTGCAGAGCGACTGCTCATGAGATTAACTACATACATCAGATCCATTGCTGCAGATCATGGTATTAAAGTTACATGGCAATTTAAGGCTATTGCTTCTTGAGATTTGTCAATTGATTTACGCCATGAAACATTGTCCCTGACCTATAAGCATCCACAATTAAAGGTTATACTGATAATAATGATTGGTAGCATTAGAGAGTGTAAATCAAATATAAATCCTACCATAAAAGGCTCGGGTGTAGTGTGGATGTGGAGAGGAGTGTACAGTTCTGGTGTGATTTCATCACCTGACGTCGGTTCAAAATTACGAGGCGATTGGTAATGAGAGAATATTCTAAGCCTGTTAACACTTTGACTGCCAAGCCAAAATTGCAAATGTTCACCACGGGGCCAAACTTTTTTTGTGTAATTTGTATTTTTTTCAACATAAAACTATATATAAAAACAATATTTTTCAATCTGACTCATTTTGTAACACATAGGGAGATTTTCATCCTGGCTACCAAAAATGATAGCCAAAGCACACCACGAAAGCAACCACGCAATGCGCAAACCACGTATACCTAACACATCGTAGGGAGCCCAACAATCAAACTCCAATACGATTTTCATGTAACTGATAACATCTCTGATAGCCATGGCCTGAAGTGTTGAAACACCCTGGCTATCATATCGGATAGCCAATGTCTCAACGGAAATATCACTGGATATCACATATGATAGCCATGGCAGTCAAAGTGTTAACCTTAAGGAGTAATGCAGGGCTCATCTGCTCCCTTATGCATGTATGTACCACAAAAGGCTATTCGAAATAAATAAGCATCCATGGTCTTATATTTCAGGAATAATAGAATGTATTTGCTACAGACATTAAGAAAATATCAGTCGATAGGTTTGAGGTTCTATGGTAACAACGATCCATGGCTATAGCAGGATTAAGTCGCACTCAAACTTTACCAAGAGAAGCTACAGGTGCAAAACATTTTATGTCCATGGTCCTAAAGTACCATTATTGAATATTCAATGTTTTAGAGAGTGCCTATTTTTGTCCTACTATGAAAGATCGATCATGCCAAATAGTCATCTATGGCTTTAGTGTTCAATGGTAAGCTCCATTGACACAGACGGTCTATGTCCCAATCTAATTTAACTCCGATTTTTCCTAAATCTTTTTATGCAAAAAAATTTTTTCGTGATTATAATGATTAATGTTTCATAGTAAAAAAATTTATACTTTAAAGAATCAATATTTACAATCTTGTTTGAGTCTACTAGGCTTTTGTGTTTCTAAAGTTTTGGGGTAACAGAAAATATTTTTGGAGTTTGTTCATAAAAAATGAACATAGTTTCAACTCAGGGCTCTTCCTTGTTATTTGTTTGTGATTTAAAATGGTGTCTTTGGCTGTATTAAATGGATTAGATTTAATGGTTGGTGGAAAATGGCTGCTGGAAATGGATGAAGTACATTTAAATAGCTTAAATTGAAAATTAATGAAATCAAAATAAGCGTTGAAGCGAAAACAGTACGGGTATAATTTATGCGGTCCCACAGTTGTTTATAAGCAAAAACATTCCGAAATCGTCTTAGCAAACCATTAGTAGATACTTTCCACCAATTTTATTAAATTTTGTAGCAGTAAAGAGTTAAAAATGTGGATGTCTCTTAGAGATAAAATAATTTAAATAAATCTTGTGTAAGGGTATAAACGAAACAATTTAAAAGAAGAAATAAAATAATATGTAATTTACTTCAATTTTAATACAACTCCATAAAAGCCTGGTCGCATAAACAGGGTGTTCGTGACATGTTTTCATCGCGAATTCAATTCTGCGCAGTTAGCTGGTCACGTGTTGTCAATTTCGCAAGTGCTTCAAATTAGTTTCGTGAAACGTTCCTTTAAGACAAGCGATTTTATTCGAAAAGCCATCACACACAATTCAGTTAGATTTCTGCGTACTGCAGAGTTATTCTGACTTTGTAGTTGAGAGTTCGTGTTTTAGAACAGCCGCCATTCGCTTTCGTAAAAGAATTCAGCTTAGAGCTCTGGAAACTTGCATTCTTCAAACTGTATCAGAATAATTTGCTCTTAACCTATTCCAAATTATCAATTATTTTGTAATATAAATCGAATATAAAAAGAAGAGAAATAAACTGCGAATTGATGGACTATTTATTTTCGAATAAAGTCTGCATCTTTGTATAAAAAATAATTCTGGTTTGAAACGAAAAAACATATCAGCTGTTCTTTTCCAATTATCGAATCAAGATATAATTAGCGAAAAATAAACTGATTATGTGTGCTGGACTATTTGCTCTCCTTTCCAATAAAAACATGCATGTTCCGGCCAAAAATATTTGCATTTCAATCGTAAAATATCAACGGTTCTCTTTTCGGATAATCAAATATCAAGATATTATCCACAAAAAGTAAATTGAAATGTGTTTCTATCTATTTATTTATATACTGTATGTGTCGAACTTAAGAATAATTTTCATTTAACGCACACAAAACTATCAATTATTATTTCCGGATAATCGAATATCAAGTTATAATCCACAAAAAAGTGAATTGAATTGCATGATTAACTATATATACTTATAACTTCAATTTGCTCGAACCATGAATAATTTGCGTTTAACACTTACGGAAATATCAATTATTTCTTTCGGACAATCGAATATCAGGATCATAATCCAAGAACAGTAAACTGAGTTCTTCAATTCTATTTCTTAATAAAATAAACATGTTTAGCCCAAAAGTAAGTTGTATTTAAAAAATTTTAAATTAGGAGCTGTTATTTTAAGCCCATCGAATCAAAATGTAACTCACGAAAAGGAAATTGATATTCATAATTATTTATTTTTGAATAAAATCTCCATGTACAGAGCTAAGATAACTTGCATTTCTAGCTGGTGGTTGCACGAGGTAGCTTTATGTCACACTGATAACCACTGGTAACATTTAATAAGGATTTAACCAAAATGTTTTCCACAACAATGTTCATTGTGCACACATTTATTTGTTTAATATTTTCTTTGCAACACAAATGCTTTTACAGGAGAAAACATAACACGTATATGTCCCGTAATTGATAGGTCTCACATATTCTCGGAAAAGAAGAGAATTCCTGGTTGCCTAAATGTCGTCAAGAAAAGGCCTCACCTCAGCACATCTTGGACAAGACTGGGAAGATATCTATAACTGTCCACTTCTTATATCGGATTTCATTAATGCCAATGGTTTCATTGACTTGGTCTGAAGGAATCAGACCAAATGGGAAATTAGAAATACCGTAAGCAAACATAAATATGTTACAATCGTTAAGGGATGTTGCCATATTCACAAAAAATATTGCTAAATTAAAATAAATATCGTGACACAACAGCCAGATGAGTAAATCATGACGAATTGTAATTATTCTTATGGGATCACACACGCAAATCAAATGAAGATAAGATCCACCCCAAGTAAGCAAAGTAATATTATTTGTTTTCAAATAAAATCTGTATATTCAGATCAAACATAATTTGGGTTTAAACCAGGCTAAAATATCAACTATTATTTTCTGATAAACAAGACGAGAAACTAAATATTTAAACTGAATTGTGAACAATAATCTCTGCATCAATCTACTTTCAAATATTGTGTCAGAAAATAGATCCGAAGTTTAAATTCAAAACGTCTTGAAATGGGCATCATGTGATAAGTTCACCGATTTTAACACACCATTTATGAACAGAAAACGATCACTTTCAAACGCATACTAATTTTAGATCGAACGGGCTACTTTCGTTCGCAACTTCAAAGAAAACGAGTTAGACTCATTCTTAATTAAATTCTATTATGGACGCGCTGAATTAATTGTCCACTTCTTGCATCGAATTACTTGTAACGTATATTGTCGAAATTCAAAAAATTATTATCTGCACAAAAAAAACTGAATTGTTCAAAAACTGCCAAATATAAATATTTTGATACTGTGTAGAGGGTAACCAATTGCTAAAAGTTATTGTAAAGCATTTGAATTATTCAGCCCGAATGTAAGCATTTTTGTGTCACACGGGGGAAAATTTCCAAAATAATCATTTAACACCGTTATAAAATGAAGCCCTTGAAGAACTTTTTAATATTTACTACTTTTTTATATTTATTCTCAATTATTATTTTAATTATAACTTAATTTCCTTTATTTTACGTTCTTGCCTTCTAAGAGTGTTTGTCAAAGACTGTTGGCTATATGCACGCATCACAAAGGAGGAAATCGGAAAACATACAGATACCCACACTGAAAACTGTGCAAATGGAAATACGATACTTGTATTTCATTGTTCAACAGCATACGGAAATAAATCCAGGATTTTTCCAGATTCCTTTAAGAGTAAGTAAGTTCCGGATTCCTTTAAAATCTTTTCATATTTGGATATGGTGAGTGTCTATTAAAATCATTTCTATTTCACATAATGAATAGTTAAATAGCCAATGTCCAATTTAAGGCATTTGAACATCCACATAAAGGAACATTGAACATAAATGAATAGTGGTTATATTGGTGAATCGAAAGGAAGATAATAGCAGGATACTGCCAAGCACTCACTTGAATGATTATTTTTTCCTTTTCAGAGCAGATTCATCTGATACTTAAAGTCAATAAAACGGTTGACAACCACAACAAATATCTATTCCATAGGTAAGAATTGAACCCACTATCTCGATTCTGAAGAAAGAACTCATCATTTAGCTGCAAGCTTGACATGAATTACTGCAACATACATGCTGAAAGTGCATGTGATACCATATTGCAGTCATCCATATTTGTGTTTCTCTGTATTTATGACTTAAATCTTAACAGACTTTAAGTATTAAATATATTTTCCATAATCTTCTTTACTGGTTCTAAGAAAATTCCACTTCTTTCGTACGATTATTAAAAAATAAATTAATCCGAAATCCCCGCATTCTTAGAGTTGAGAAATGTGGTGGGAGGACCTAATACCGTATTAAAAATAAATATGGCCGCCGGCTCGAAAACAATCCAGAATCCTTTGCGCACGACAATCCGCTTCCACGAATGGAATAAAAACTTTGAGTAGTGTTCTGGCTTTGTCTGACAAAACAAAAAAAAAAAGTATGGAAAGAAATTTTTTGTCGGAAAAGAAATTCCTTCAAGGAAAGGGGAAAAAAATATAATATCCTGTGCCTGAAAAAAACTTCAGGAGACATTGGAATCTAGAATCTTGAATTCTCCACGTCGTCTTTTGTTAAGGGGATCCGGTAACAAATTCTTGCAAAGTTCTGGGAAAATTTTATTCCACTCCTTGAAAAAGAAGAGTTTATTTCTGCTACAAATTTCGTGCTTGCTGGAAGATTAAATCTCTTGTAAAATTCAAAAAAAGTAAATCTAAACTGCATTTTTTTTATTTATTTTTCATTGAAAAACTATCTTATTTTAATATAAAAATTTATCTATGAATAAAAATTGCTGAGAGTTGAAAAGACGTTTTGCAATCTTAGAAGTTTTCTAAGTTTTAACCAAATTACCATTAAAAATATTAATTTTTTTCAACTTGCACCCAGAAAAAGAAATAATCAATTTTAATGATTATAAAAAATCCTTTCTTGTCGTTAATTAAAATGAATATTAATTTAAAAAGTTTCATATTTAGGATTTAATTAAGGCTACTGAACCGAGATGGCAGCGGAATAGTTAGAACTTTGATCTTCTGCTCAACAGTTCGTGGGTACGAATCCCACTTTGGGCCATTATTTTTGTATACATACATACATAGCTTTGAAGGATTGTACATTAAAATCAACCGGTTTGTGATACTTGCCTGTCATCAAACGTCTCGTGTGTTTGAACTTGTGACAGCGGACTTGCTCAAACTTCAGCTACACTATCCTCTCTACACCCATGCCACACTAGTGGAGAAGGATATTGGAAGCCACAGATTAACGTGGACAAGTGTCCAACCCACAGAACTCAAGGAACACAGTGAATGAGGTCACTCTTCCAATTACTACTCGCGGCAAATAATGCTTAACCTTGCTGTTCTTATGGGAAGCGACATGAAATCGTTGTGGCTTTTAGTATATTCATGGGAATTCAGAGTCAACTTTAAACTTCAAACACCGATTTTTTATCTAAAAGCCAAAAAAGTGACATTTGAGCGACAAATAAAACAAATAGAAACCAACCTATGATCAACTAAAAAATGCATGGAAATGTAAAGTCACGAGAGATGATTTTATTTTCTGCAGATCACAAAAAAGAAAATCTAAACATATTTTACGCTGCTCAATAACTATACCCCAAGGAATATTAACTAACTTAGTTCAACAGCACGTGAGTTTAAATCCCGAATTAGTAGTGGGTCGAGCGTGGAATATAAAATTGTATGTCCTTATATAATTAGTACTCGCGAGCAAAAAATGATCATAGAGCGACTGGTATGAATTGGGGCTCAAAACATTTTCAAGCAACTGCCATGGCTACTGGACATGTAAAAAACAAAACGGTGGAAGAGTCTTGTTGATACTATAGAATTTTATGACATTTAAATGTATCTCAAATAAGATCCGTTGGATATCAGTTAGAGCACAACATGCTATTTGGCAACACAAGGCAAGTGGCCTCGATGCACATTTTTATGTCTAAGTAAGGAATCACAAATATAATGCCATCCTATGAAAGTCTACCAAATTTTCGTCTTTTGTTGTTCCAGATTTGCGAAAATTTAAGTTGTCCGAACCTGATGGCGCACGATGTTCCGGACATTTTTTCCTATCTCCTTACCAAAGAAATTACTAAATTCACGAAAGTAGTTCACAATCATAGAACCCGTATAAGGTCTAGAATTATTATGTTGAAAATTGGCTCCAAGATGACGTGTCATGGAGGGTAGTGTCATCATACGGAAGATGGAATAAGCATATGATTACACTGCAAAGATTGTCATCAGGATGACTAGAGTTTAACTGCTGTCGCATAAGATAACATTCTATATTCTGACATGAAATGCCCCGGCGGCTTGGTTAAAATGTCGTTCTCCTTTATTTATTGATTTCATAAATGCTACGTCCAGCAACTAACTTTTACGTAATTTCTCTAATATCTCTCAACAGTACAACTATAACTGCTTAATTCAGAGCATAAATCCAAATGTTCACCTGCCAAAACCTGTTCAAATTGTAATCACAGTTACAGTCAGGAAAATCAAAAGACGACGCCTCAAGCAGTCATGTTCAGTTAAAAACTAAAACGTGCCACAACCACTTTTCTTGGAAAGTTAGAATCACCTAGTTCTTATCCTTTGATACATCCTTGACTTCCGATTTAAAAATTTGATAGAAAGATATATTTGCAATATGTTTTAGGGAGTGAAATATCTATTTCCTTGTGTAAGTCGCTGGGTAGCCAATGCTCTTTCCTTAGCAAAAAAGTCTGCCTGTTCCTTTCCGACAATGCCAATGCGCACCGGTACCTACTGAAAGAAATTTTGTGGGTAAAGTCTTTCAAAATCAATCTGCAGTCCAGAATTCGCTGTGACTCACAATCAAATAGGTCTTGCAATTATTAATTTAGAATAAGAAAATACAACGACTATGTTGTAATTAGACATCCACAAGGATAGTTGTTGAATTGCTATATCAATGGCTTCAATCTTTAAATCGAATACAGTTGTTGTACCACTAGCATGCTTCCCTGTATCTAGCCCTGAGTTGAGATCTAGCAGTTAAATGGAAGCAATCGAGTGCGAATCTTCGTAGTTTATAGAATCAAGGATCTAGCACAATAGCCCTAATACTTGAACAGCTACTTTCAGCGGTATCATTTTCCTTAGAGGACATTGCTACCACACCTATTCAACGTGCTTCAGTCACCTTTTGCGAACACGGTGGATCATAGGTTAAGCCAAAACTCGAACTAATTTCCGATAATATGAATGACACTATAACCAACCAGGCCACCATGTCCCCAAACAAATCATGTTGTTCTTGCATGGTTTCCTGTCAATCGAATGCAAGTAAATATGCTCCCAAGGAGGTAAAATTTAAAAAGAAAAACTTGCAGTAAACATCAGTTCCTACATCATAATGTCTCTCCAACATGGAGCCATCTGTTTAAACATGTAACCGCATATACTATTTGAAAATCTGTTCTTAATAGTTTGCAGAACCACAGCTTTCAACTTTTCGGGAATCATATGATTAACAGACACTTTCTTACATGTTTAATATCAAGATGGTTATAATCCAATGGGCACCAACAGAAAAGTCTCATCAAAATACTCCAAGAGACAAGTGATCCCAGGGTAGAGCGAATGAAAGCATTCTGTGTTTTTAGATTTCTAGGGCTCTATTCAAGTTATAATTCCTTTAAAAAAAGGTTATTAGGTAAGCTAATAAGTTTTTTGAAATAAAATAACTGCCTCTCTTTGGGTAAATTTGTGAATCAGCTGATATTTATTTAAAATCTTCACGGTTAGTACGGGTGTCGACTTCACTTCACCAGACTTCACGGAGTTCTTGATTCTGAGGCACCTTCAAACCTTGGTTTACGTGAAGCAATGAGGACTTCACAGTAACAACTAATAACTAATTGAATAAACATTTCATATGTACTATATTTGAAGTCCTTCTATTATATCCCATCTGGAGATCGTCAAACGTTTTAAAATAGTTAGTTTTGTCACTGCATTACTTCTCAAATTAATAAAAGTAATTTATTAATATAAAATAAAATAGTTTTTTTATTTCACATGTAATAGTGATAAGTTATACAACAAGATGAAGTTTTATTTGAGATTACTATAAATTTACTAACAAAAACAATTTCATTAATTAACTATAATATAATAATATGTGTGTGTTGGTGTATGGGGCATCCATTGACGGGCGCACAGACCACTATTTCATTCGAGATGGACCTCTGACTGGTCACCGATATAAAAATGAGATCCTCAGACCTAATGTAGCTCCTTATGCTTCAGCAATCGGAGATGACTTCATTTTAATGGACGATAACTGCAGGCCACATCGTGCTAACCTAATGGAGGATTTTCTTTTCGATGAAGGAATCGTACGAATGGAATGGCCAGCGTGTTCTCCAAACATGAAGCCAATAGAGCACGTTTGGGACGCTTTAGGAAGACAAGTTGCTGGTCACCAACCACCCCACAAACTCTTCAAGAACTGGAAAGAGCTCTTCTGGAAGAGTGGGACAGAATACCCCAACTCGTGATTAATAGCCTCATTGACTCCATGCCTCAAAGGTGTTCAACGTTGCTGGCTGACCGTGGAAACCATACCCCTCTACTGAAAATGATTTCCTTTGAAGAAAACACCTTTTCTTCTTCCTTTTCTCTTATATGCACAAATTTTGTTTTTTTCCTTTTGTACACAAGTGCGCAATAAAATGTATTTTTTTCTGCCAAACATGTGTAATTTATTCTCATATAACCTACTATGTCTGACGACCATGTATCAATCAGCTAAAAAGTTTCTCAGCCACAAGATCCACCTAAAACCGCAATGTCCTTTAATTGTTTTGAGCAGCGTAGCTTCTCAATTCTATGCTTTGGCCTTTGCATACGGAATCACTTTATTAACAAAATGAACTTCTACAAAATTTTTAATTTTGATTCTCAAAGGTTTCAATCCACAGAAAAATACTTGATGTCATGTTTTTTAATTACTTGAAACTATCAGTGTTTTACTCACAAAATGCTCTTCAAAATCTTTTTGAATTCAAACCAAATAAGTCATCAAGCAAAAATGATGTGATATTTTCAAAGTTATTCAGCTATGGTTAAAGGACTTGTGTCAACATGCGCATTGCTTAAATCCATTGGAAATCTCTTGAAACCATGGCTATCTCTGTCGCGTAACACAATTAATTCTTTCCAAATACATTCATACGAATAATTTCGAATTGAATGAGCTGGGCCATCCGATTCTTCACTTAAATTGAGCAATTGAATTGGTCTGAAGCAAAAGGACGAGGATCAACGGCTTTTGTGATCGTGGAAGTTTCCAAATCTACATTAGACAGAATGTCGAACCATTTGAGATAAATCAACGTTTCAGTAGATCTTAATTCAAAGGCTGGCATCGATGTCAAATGGTTCATGGATCTAAGACATAATCCAATTCCATCAATGGCGAATGCTTTTAGAGATGAGTTTCTTATTGACTGTTGACAAAGGTTCTGCGATCCCAAAGCCATAAGTCATGACAATAAAGAAAGCATGAATTCGAATTAATTACTGGAAAATATTCTTCAAATGTGAACTTGTGAAGACGTGATCAGCGATTTTTTGAAGAAAATTTGAGAAGCTATGACGCATTTCATGTGCAATGACTCATGAAAAGCTGATGAGTTGGAGATCCAAGTGAGGAATTTGGAATCGGTGAACATTACAGAGAGAAAAAGATAAAAATTTCCAAAAATTTGGGAAGCAATATCACTAAAGATTTTAAAGTTTAAATTCCCAGCATAAATTAAAAGAGAAAAGTTTCTTGATTTTGAAAACTTTTACAAACAATAAAAAGTTATTTAGACATGATCTCAACTGTAACATAGTAAACAACCACTTTATGGTTAAAAAGTTATTTCATATGTAGGATATTAAAGCGAAAAGATGAGCAATGAATAATTTACTTCCTTCTGAACATGAAAATGGGAAAAATAAATTTAAAAAAACTAAATTGTCATCTGACAATTTTAAAATTTTATGATTTTTGATGAGATAAATATAGACCAAGTAAGTACATTGAAATGATGAAGTTTAACTGTTTGAAAGCGGCGAAGCGCTATCGCGCTTCCCTTGTTATTATATTTATATATAAGAAAACTCTTCAGCATTTAAAAGATTAAAGTTTAACTATTTGGTTAAAAAAATTGCTTCTGGTGACGAAAATTAAGGGATTTAATAAAGATATCTAATTTTTTTTCAATGAAACGTTTAAACATTCAAAATTGTTTCCGATAGAGTTAGGCCCATTTTTCAAAACTTAGATAATTTAAAATAGGATAAACTCTCCTTTGATAACTATGAATTTTTCGTTTAATGGTGTTCAAATTCAAGCAATAGTTTCAAATTTCTGAATGCTATACTTTATGGAAAGAACTTTAAGTAAGTATTGACAGATTTTCTTTCCATCCTTCAAAAGAATTAAAATTGGTATGAATTCTTACTGATATGCCACATTACATCAAAGTTTGAGCGAACAATTTTTAGTAATTCGATTTTTGGTGATGATTGTGTAATAAAATCGAGAAACCTATATGAATGTTGCATAAGTATTTCGATGAAATACCATAAACTGAAACCACAATTTTTCAACAATTAAAAGAAGTAAAAAAATATAAGAACAAGGCAGGAAAAATTGCATTTTCAGAAACCGTAGCAAAAATAAAAATTCAGATGACAATGTCACTTGACCGTCTCTCAAAATGATGAGACTGTCAGCAGTGTTTAGTGGTTTAGGATAGTCGGAAATAAATTACTAGAAATGAACGGAATAAAATAAATAATATCAAATGAAAAGGTCAAATGTGAGTTTGAAGTTCTAAGAAAACTTAAGTCTAATCGGTTTATTTTGTTACAAAAAATTGAAAGATTTAGCAGGGAAAAAATGGCATCGTTCTTCAGTAAAATGTATCTTCAGGTAATGGCAATGATTCTAGTAAATAACCTTTTTTAGACTTGAAGAATAAAAGAAGAGACCGGAAATATTTTCTCGCATTTCTTTCTCCAAGATACGAAATGGAATTTGTTTTTTTCTACTTTTCTTCTTTGAAGATACCGAGGAAATAGAATCTTCTCTAGTTACCACCTGGTCGGAGGCAGCATTGAATTTTCTTCAAACCTAATCTGACAGCTGCTCTACTAAGTTTCTCAGATGACATTTTTTTTTTACTTCTATTCTTTAACAACGGATGCGGTTGCAGTTACCACAGCATATATTAAAAAAATTAATTGTTTATTAATTTTTTGCTCTATGTGAAACTGATAACTATTAATCGTAATTTCTATTATATGAAGAACGATTTTTTTTTCCCAGTCATATATGCAATGAAAGGAATTGGGTACTTTTTCATTTCACCGGCCCAAGCGATAAAATCGCCAACAAATCGAATTCAAACAAATATCGCAAGCATTGAACAAAATATGGCAAGCTGCAAACTTCTGCCACCACTTCTTTTAATCGTTTACCTTTGCAAACGTGTTAAGTGAAAACAAAATGTGACTTCACAGTAATATTGTTATGAAATGAAATTTGTTCAAACGTTATTGTTATAACAGTATTTTTTTGCTGCAAGAGTTACTATTTATGATATATATATATATATATATATATATATATATATATATATATATATATATATTATCAACAAAAATGTCAGCTCAGCTTGATTTGAGCTAGCGAATATTAATTAAATAGAATTTTATATTAGTTAAATAGAATTTTAAGTCTTCAATGAAAATTTTCCACAGTCTCTTGATGAAAAATTTCGGACAACGGTTCTGAATAGGAAACAAATTCGTATTTTTCCGAATCGGTGAGATTTTTGTGTTTCAGAATAAGTTCACTGATACACCCTAACTTTGTTTGCCATCGATTGCTGCAATCTTGTAAACAAAAACGATTCATTAGTTTGATTGCTATTTTTCCCCATCTTTAAGAGGATTACTTTTATACAAGCACAGAGCTCAACAATATTCTCTTTCTGAATGTACCGATTTGAGCAAATGTGAGAACAGCTTCTCTTCTAAAATTAAAATTTCCAATAATGTCTCTCAAAAGAAAATAACTGTGTTTATAGAAAAACATTTATAGAAAAACGCTATCAAGTGGTGGGAAATACAGAGGAAAGTGTAGTTACTATTGCAATTTTTTCTTATTATTTTTTATAATGTTCTTTTAAAAAAACTAGAAGTAAGAGAAACTTTACTGGTTTATTATTTCCAAGATTTTGTGTCATTTTACTAGATCTAATGGACTATAAACTAATGAAATCGTGAATTCACATTTAATTCATGTCTCGTTATCAAAATGAACATTATTATTGCTGGTGTCAACAGCTAACACCAGACATGACTTATCAAAATCAACTGACCGACAATCAAAAAATTCGGAACAGCTGTTTCAAAGTGGGATACTTCATAGAAGTGGTAGCAACAAAAAGTTTAAAAATGAGTGTCATCAATTGAATGTGGTATAAAAAGTATGAGCAGAGAAGCAGAAAGCAACACTACAAGAATGATCCTTCCACAAACGAATCTTATGGACACTGATCCAACTCTCCGAAAATTTTTGCCCACGGTTATAATGCTGGCCGAAAAATTTCACGGACTGCAGAAAAAAAAATTAATATTAAAGAAAGACACCATTCTTTCGATTGTTTGAAGAAACATAATACGGAAGAATCAGAATAATATAGTTGTTTTATTTTGATGTGATTCACAACTATAATTTGGTTGATCACAAAATTTAGGTGTGCATTCACCTGAAAAAGTGACGATTAAAAATTATAGTAAAATTAGAACTTCTATGAGACTATAGCCCGCAATATTAGATTCGCTTTGTGGGGTTGATTAGAAGTACGATTTGCAGCCATTTCTTTAGAAATTTTATATAAAAATATACAGGTTTCAAATCATTCGCTCTGTAGACCAACCATTAAATATCTTCCACCAGGAACTAAAATTCACAACTTTGATCATCTCCTATTCCCGATCAATACTAAAGAAACACATATTTCTGCAATGTTACACTGTTAATATTAATAATTATCATGACTTAAGATAAGTAATGACAATTAAGAAAGCATGCACTTTGTCTATACAAATTGAGGCAAGTATGTAGCACTGTCCTTGTACTGCATCGTAAAAAGAAGTTAGGGAGAACATGCTGTAATGATTTGTCCCCTTGGTCTCCTGATAAAAGTTTTACACGTTTCATACTAACCAATATATAGAAACAGGAGATTGGCAATGAGTTCCTTTTCTCATGACATCTGTGGAGGATGGGTACGTGGATGTTTTCATAGCTTTCTTCTTTGTGACACGAGAATACTGCTGACTATTTATGAAAACTGAATGACAAAACTTGGTAGATGGTAAAATCTTTGTTGCAGATTTCAACTTTTAGTTAAGGGACAACAAATAAAATATACTTTATCCAATTATATCCTAGGCTTGGATGTGTCCATTCCCTGCCAGGATGCACCCTAGGAAAGAACACATCCTCACCCAAGGATAGATTGTGCTCCTCTTTATAAAAAGGAACTAAAACTGAATTTAACCATCGTAAAACAACAGTTGATGAATAATCTGTTTCTACATCCGATATCTGTTTTTATTGATAATTCTGTTTAAGATAAATATTTATTCTATAGTTCTTTAAAATAAATTTTAAGAATATATTTTTCAGCTAAATTTTACTTATTTAAAATTATAATTATTATTTAAAAAAAGCTTAAAAATATAATGGAATCGCAACATATTCGATAAAATTTCGATACATTTTATGATATATTATTCGGCATCTATCATATAATAATATAAAGATATTTATAATTACAATTTCTAATTTATATTTCACATATTAAACTGTTTTATATAGATACCTCAGTGAAGAAATCGTTATCGAAACCTTAATATAAATTATTTGTTTTAAAATTACAAGACGTTTTGAGTTAATTATTCTAATAACTGAGTTTTAACATATGAATTTTGCAAAAAGTGGTTATGAAATTGTAACAGAAAACAGCGTTTAGGTAGAGTGCAGTGACTGTTAAACATGTTTTCTGAAACTTTAATAAATGTAAACTAAAAGAGCATTCGAATTATTCTATTATCTGTTATTATTTTTATTAAGAAATAGAATTATTCTATTCCCTAAAGAATTATTCCTTGCTTGTAATAAAATGTATAGAACTATTCTTTTTTGTTGTTCAAATATTTAAAAGTAAAACAATACAAAATTGTTTCTTTCCATCGTCATAAACTGTACAAAATAAATTGAAACACATTTACTTCATTTTTTTTGCAACGAATAATAAATAAAATGAAAAAAATTGATTTGATTTGTTGTATCAAATAACTCAGAGTTAAAGAGAAGACAGTTAATATAACATTTCACTTTCAATATTAAAGTTTAAATTTGTGCAAGATTTCTAGGTATTAATATAATTAAAAACTCAGTTGAGAATTTAAAAAAATATTTGGAACTAATCAGATTAGTAAATGGTTATCTTTATTTTTATTAAACATCTAAATTACCACTGAAATAATAATTTTTTATCTTATTAATTTTAAGTATAGAATGACTTCACAAATAATAGAGGATTTTAGAAATTAATGAGAGTAAAAAAAAGTAATGTATAATTAAGTTTCAAATATCATTTTTTTAAATTCATTTACATAATATAGAATGACATCTCGAATGATCGAGCGTTTTAATAATAATATGATTCTGAAAAACGAATGTGTAATTTTTTTTTAAAGAATATTTTTCAGATTTTAATATATTATTAATAATAAAAAGTGGATAAAACTGATTCATATTAAATACAATTAAAAAAAGGCATCACATATGTAAGGTAATCATCCCTTTTAATGACGTGATTGATATGACGTCATTAAAAGAGCAAAATGTGTCACATCATGCAAAATTATATTCAAACATTTTATCAAGCTTCCCGAAATCGCAAGTGATTTTGATGAAAATATTGTTGCATTCTATCGAATTTGCTGACTTAGAATGAACAACCGCAGTGAATATACACAAACACACTTTATTAGCCAATAATTCAAAAATAAACGCCAAAGCTCTTTTATGCATGTCGTAAAAGTTGGACACAAACCTTTGAAACAATTTCCTTTCACTACAGTAGTTTCTACTGAGAAGTACAGTAGCTTCATAGCAACACACTATCGCTCAAGTTTCCAGATCAACCTAATCTTATTCTCATAAGGTACATTCAAGTTTCGCCTTTTCAGATAGATTAGATTGAACAAACTCATAACAATTTCACTCACTTTCTAGAAAAATCTCGAAATACGCCTGAGAAGCTTCATGAAAGATCTATATTACGTTATTAATTTTATCGCCAAATGTTATTGTGATTTCGGTGATTTTGCAACAAATATAGTAATCTTGCCGGTTTCGTCTGTCAACTTTGTCAACAACTATGCCCAGACTATCGCATTTCCTTTTATTTCATTATGTCTTGCGAGAAAGCAAATCAGTACTTCGCCCATTTGATCAAGATTTATTTGTAAAAACTATCCTTGGAAAACTTTTGAAAAGAAAATTTTTCAAAGAACCATTTTTGAAATATATATAAGTTACAGAACAATTTTTATAAAGATACTCACTACAACTTTTTCGCAAAGTATTTTCTACATAAAAACATAAATAGGTATATTATGTGAAAAAAATATATTTTGTATATTTAAATATACATAAAATATCTCGAAAAATGTGATTCCTGAAAAAAAGAATTCTTGATAATTTCTAATTTTATGAAAATTAATAGCCTTAATTTTAACTAAGGTATATCTTAAATCAAAGTAAATTGTGTATTTAATGCAAAGATTTTGAATAAAAATACAAAATTTAAAGACATCATTATGAATAATTAGTTTTGATTTATTATTATAATGTTGACAAGAAACAAAATTACACAAAGTAGGATTGATTATTATGAAAAGATGATTATTTTTAAATTATTTGGTTTTACATTACAATAGAAATTAATTACTCCATAATTTTCTCAGCTAATTTCGAATACCCTGAAATTTAAATTTGATGTTTTTGTCAAATAATAATTCTTATAATGTCCATATGCAAAGATAAAAATTCGAAACAAAATTTTAATTTTTTATGTAAAAATAATCATTTTTTTAGAAACATTTTATAGTTTTTTTCGTAGTATATTAAATATTAAAATGTATATTTGAATGTGATTATATACGAATCAGAAAGTTTTTCATTTTGAACACTGCATTTTTATGTTCTCTTTATATCAGGAAAAGAATAAAATTTGCTCAATTGCCAAATATGAGCTCATGTTGGTGAAAAAACAATTAGCATGAAATTTGGATAAGTTATACCTGATATCATTCTCATTTTTTGAAACGGAATTAATTCATATGTCAGATGCCTTCTGTCATTTGAATCCAATCAAATTGGAGTGATAAGCGAATGGGAGTGGTAAGCGAACCAAATATGACTAAAAAATAATGTTATGTATTTCATTTGATTGATTAAATTATATTTGAATACTTAGAATTTGACAACGGGGGATGTCGAAGTCACAATTTAGTGCAACGCGACATGAATTTAATTTAGGAAAATATTGCTGTTTCTGACGACACTTGGCAACGCGAAGCCCGCCCGTCAGAGACTAGGCGAATGAAGTCAGAGAGAGAGAGCGTCTTCCGATTTTGAGAAAAGCACTCTCATACGAAGGTGGAAGTACGACGTTTGGCTCATAGATGGCAGCACCATCTGAATCTTCCAATTTTAGAGATTGAAACCAGTGAAGACTCCAACCACCCCCAGAGGTATTAATTTGGAATGGGAACATGGAGGACATTCCGACCCGACAGATTTTACGTGCCCCAGTCGACATTAATGAACATGACGGATCATCGGTTAAGCAGGGACTCGAACACACCACCTTTTGGTAACGAGAACGACGCCCTAACTAACCAAACCACCGCGGCCTAATCGTCACTTGCATCAGATTTTCTCATAGTTCTACATACACTTAGTGCGTTATAGAGGAATTTTTTTACTTCTCAAATTCAGCTTCTTGGTACAGATGCCTAATAAGCCAAATCTGGTGATAGCACAAGACTGGTTTTTATTTTATGAGGATTCTACGTTCGCTGAGTCATGTGAGATGGGAGGAGTTTTATTTAGCGTTTTGGTAACCCTTGTTGTAGTGGCGTATCCTTCATTTGTTTGATGAAATCTGACAAGATACATTCAGACCAGTGATCCTAAGGAAATCAAGGACAAAAGGGGGGAACGAATATATATCCTCTCTGGAAAGTATCAAAATAGCCAAGGTGTGCTCAGTGGAAGCTTGCCGAGCTTGACATTTTGAGCAGACTGCAAAGGTTTTTCTTCTCTTTAAAAATGAGAGACAATTATGACAATAATTATTATTATTATGAAAGTAATTAGTATGACAGTATGCCAATCTGGAAATTCCTTAATTATTTTTCTGATTCTTTTCCATTTATTTTGAATCAATTTGAAATTAATTTTTGCTCTAGATATTAAATACGTTTAAAAAATAAATAATTTAAAAAAGTAATGATGGGTTTTTAATTCGATTTATGTAGAGAGTTAAATACAAAAACAGTTTTTTTTTTATGCACTTAAAAAAGGAAGGTGTTCACTTACAATAGAATACTGTAAAAAATTGTATCATATTACTATATGATCCCCATGGCTTCCTGTTTCTGCCACCTAGAGAGCTACATATGACAAGACACTTCATCATTGTTTAAGATGGTCAAGTGTCAAAAGTCGATTCATTTCAATGATTAAATTAACATCTGGGGAATAGAGCTCTTCTCTGAACTTTCACACGAATGGAGCGAGGTTAAGTGTTCAAAATACACTACTGGCCATTAAAATTGCTAAACCAGGAAGAAATGCAGATAACAAAATGATATTTATTGGATAAATATATTATACTAGAAATAACAAGTGATTAAATTTTCAAAAAATTTGGCTGGATAGATCCTGAGAAATCAGTACCCAGAACAACCACCTCTGGCAGTAATAACAGCAGTTATACGCCTGGGCATTTAGTCAAACAGAGATTGGATTGCATGTACAGGTACAGATGCCCATGCAGCTTCAACACGATGCCACAGAATTCAACCGTAGTGACTGGCGTTTGGTGACGAGCCAGTCGCTCGGCAACCATTGTGCGTTCACCACGATGCCGCCAAACACGGATGCGACCATCATGATGCTGTACACAGAGCCTGGATTCATCTGAAAAGATGACGTCTCGCCATTCGTGCTCCCAGGTTCGTCGTTGATCACACCATTGAAGGCGCTCTTGTCTATGACGCAGCGTCAAGGGAAGCCGCAGCCATGGTCTCTGAGCTGAGAGACCATGCTGCTGCAAACGTCGTCAATCTGTTCGTGCAGACACTTGTTGTCTTCCAAACGACCCCGTTTCTTGACTCACGGCTCGTGACGTGGTTGCACGATCCGTTACGGCCATGCGGATACTATGCCTGTCTTCTCGGCTGCTCTTGATCGGTGGCCGTTGAGATCCCGCATGGCGTTCCGTATTACCGTCCTGAATCCATCGATTCCATATTCTGCTAACAATTCCGGTACGCTACAATTCGACCTTTATCAAAGTCAGAAACGTGCTGGTACGCATTTCTTCTTCTTACACGAGGCATCACAACAACTTTTCACCAGGCATTAACGTACAAATGCAATTTGTGTATGAGGAACCGGCTGAACAATTTCCTCATTTAAACACAATGTAGGTGTCGTTACTGGCGCCTGCTTTGTCTGAATGCGCTGAAAAGCTAATCATTTGCATATCACAGCACTTTCTTCCTTTCGTATAAATTTCACGTCTGTAGCATGTCACCTTCTTGGTGTAGCAATTTTAATGGCCAGTAGTGT
>JAPDSC010155572.1:0-29878 GCA_026290005.1 Latrodectus geometricus
TATATATATATATATATATATATATATATATATATATATATAGTCAACTCTGCTAAAGAAAAATTATAATTATTTAGACAATGAATAAATGATGTAATAAACATGATTAATTTGCATTTCAATCCAAATATTTCGGCTACTTTTCCCTTAGAATCGAGAGAATTTGAATTGTTTGTTTAAATCATTAAATTTTATTAAACTTTAATTCTTGTTTTTTATGGACGAAGAAATTAAAAATGGAACTGCTCAATAAATTTATAAAGAGCACAAATATTGCGCTAAAAAATAAACTGATGCTAATTTATTTTAATCAATTAATTTTGAACTGTAAAAAAGTAATTAAACACTAAAAACAATTTATCCATTTTAAGTTAAAAGTAATATTTTGTTTAGAAATAATATGTGAACTATATTTAGAAATTAGAGTTTTTGCTACTTTTCGAAATTTTCTATTCGTATGTAAATTATTATTTAACTTTTTTGCAAAGTTTAACACATTCAAAACAATTGAAGAAAACAATAGCAAGAAAAATTCTTCTCTTCACTTCATCATGCTTCATCGATAATACGATTAAAAAATCTCAATGACATTAAGAATAAATCAATTCCTTAGCAGTTCTGAAATTAATATCCAATCTTACTTCTTAGAAAAAGAAAAAAAAGCAGAAGAATGAGAAAAAGAAGTTCACACAAAAGAATTTTTCAACTCAAAACATCCATAAATTGCCCAAAGAACAAATTAAAGTCATCCATCCGAAGCAAAAGAATAACAGAATAATTAAAAAAAATAGAAACCGGCAAACGAGAATTATTTTCGAATGAATAAGATTGTGTCATCCACATGAAATGAGCAGCGAGAACAAAGAAGATTTAAAGAAGGAAAAACCGAATTATTTATGTCTGCTCTTGTTCGATCGGAATTTTGACATCACTTCATGTCACGATAATAGGGGAATAGAAGACAAATAGCATAAGTGTTGCCACTAATTTTATTGCAATTCTTTTTCCCGTATACTCATAAGTCAAAGCGAATTCGATACTGACGTTCGAAATGTTAAAAGAATGAAAACAAATGAATGTATAGCTTTGAAAAAGGTGAGAGTAATTGCAAAGTGAAAGATATATTTGTACGTTCTTAGAGATATTTTATGTATTCTTTAAATTGCCAGAAATATATGACAAAGTAATTTTATTTCACTGTTAATCAATTGTAAAATTTTTGTAAATAATTTTAAAGACTTTTTTTTCTTTAAATGAACATGTATTAAAGAAAACTTTTTGTTAAATCAGAAACCTTTATATAATATTTTACATAAAAAATAAATCGTAAATTCATATTATTAGTAGACTTTGAATCTTGTCACTGATTTCTGTTTGTTTTATCTTTTGTCATGATATTTAACAGTGATCAAGCAATTTTCGTTAATGTCAAACATATCTTTTCGACACTCTTATTGTTGAATTCAAGTATTGTATGTGTATATATATATATATATATATCGTTTAAAACTTAGCATTGTGAATAGATCTTGTTGCAGAACATAATCAGCCATTTTCTAAACTCTCCCTTAAAAGATACAATCTTGCAAAATATTTCCGAACACTTCTATCAGAATTTAACGATCACTTTTCCCACTCTAGGACTGATTGGACCGGGATCTATGGTTTAAAGTGGATTCCGAACTACTACAAACATCCAGATAAAAGTGGGATTCGAACCCACAAACGCTTGAATTGTAGGAAAGAGTTCTTACTATTCAAATGGCAGCTCAGTCAGTTTTTTTTTAATTTTATTTTAAATCAATTTTTAAGTCAAGAGCTGTTTAATTACTTAGAAAAACATAATTTGCTTTCATTTTAGAATTTTTTTTATTAAAATTTAATATGGTAATACAGTTTGGTTCATGCAGAAAATATAACAATTTTATTCAAAAAGACTAAGTTTACACATTTCCGTTTAGATCAACCATCAATATTTTTAATTACTAATGATACACAAATCATTTTCGGTATCTTTTAATATCGTTTTCATAAATATATATTAATAGCAATGACACAGAAAATGTGTCATTATCATAAAACAATAATTTCTGTTGAGTTAAAATATTTTTCTAGTGTGTAAAATATTACGCAAACAGTATGTGGGCGAATCAATAAATATATTTCGATATTCTTACAGCAAAGTTATTTTGGGACTTATGAATAAATTAACATAACCTTATATTTTCTTCAAGAATTGATTTACTTATATTTTCATTATTTTGTAGATTTACTTTATAAACATAACTTAACGACTGCATATTTCTTCAGACTAAACAGGTAATCACTTCACAGTATCGCTCTTATATAGTTTGGAAAATTAGACCTAAAAATCCTTCAGAAATTGATTTGAATTTCCCATCATACTTCGTTTTAGATAAGTTGATTTTCTTCCTTTCGCGTTTTATCGTTGTTTAATGATACACGGCTATCATAACAGATGAATATTTCATATCAGACATTTAATTCAAACTTATTTTGAATTTTTTTAAATGTTTTTAATTGCTAGTTTCTTAAGTACGCAGGAAAACTCGTAAGAGGATATCATCAACTCAGTGTATATTAGCAACTGATAGATTTAAACTAAATCTATGAAAAGCATTTCTTCACTTTACAAACAACTAATTACTAATTTAAATAATCAATCTTATTTTATGAAAATTACAAATAAATTCTTTCATTACGTTTAAAATGCAATGAAATTATTTATATTTTTGTTCCACTAATAGTGGTTTCGTGAATAGATTTTGAATAAGAATATTTAATTTGAATTACCTGAAATTATTTCAAGAAATTATATTTCGTGTAGTGTCACAGCTGGAACACAAAATCGCCAGTTAGAAAGAAACGGGGGGGGGGGAGTTCAAGGAATAAATTTGTGGTTGAGAGTAAGAGAAAATTACTCTCATTAATTTTTAGTGCATTAGTACCTGCTATAGTTCCATTGAATTCAGATGCAATCTTGCAAAGCAAAGGGATACGATTAACAAATCTCAAAATGGCCTCTTTGACTTATACTCAGATGGTCGAACTTGTGCTTATCAGTATTGTCAGAGTTGATCTGAAGCTGACATTCGTTCTTATCCAATATAATCCCGGTAGATGAGCTTGAGATCTCGCAAACCATGTCAAGTAACGGACTCACCGTGGCGTAGTTATAGAACAGTGCATTTCGAAGCATTAAGATCCTGGATTCGATCCCTGCCACTGTAGAACATGTGTTGGATGCCGCTACCCTTCAGACTTTTGCATGAACGTGTCGACGTGGGTGCTATTTCTCCCTTGAGACCCAGTATCTCACAAAAATCCTTTCAGAAAACAATTTATGTGGTGGATATTAAAATGTCTATTCACCAAGCAGTGTTCAAGATATTAGATACACGCAGTTGTGACAGTCAGAGGAAAAAAGTTTTATCTTGGTAAAATAAGGCTCCTGGGATATTATTTCATAAAAAAAAAGGGCACAATGAGTACAAGTTGCAATAGTCAAAGTACTTAAAATGGCAATAAAAGGGACTCGTCGTAAAATTGCTACTCTTGAGCAACGTCCAGCACGAAACATTAAGCTCATTAGATAATATTTGAATCTGTTAAAGAGTATATTATATAATGGTTTAATGGACTATTTCCTGATACACCCGAAGATATCTTATGCAAATGACAGACTTGTGGGGATAAATCAACTAAAATAAGTCAAAACATATCCCCCCTCTTCTCAAGTATCACGCCAAAAATAGGATCATTTAATTAATATGGAAGCAATGAGTTTATTCTCGATTCACTAAGAAATTATTAAGTGTGTCTCCAAACATAACCAAAAGCTCAACAGAAACTTCAAATATTTCAATGCTTATATTATCATAATCAAAATCTTATTATATGCCGGTGCAGATTATATTAGTTTGGGGAAAAAGTAATCCATTATTTTTTCGGTAGACGTCTGTAATGATCTATATCTCGTAAGGTATCCATCAAACAATTTCAGATTTATGCTCGTTGGAAAGGTGACATTTGACACTAAAATATCCTTTGCGGTTTTTTGTTTGATTAATTCAGTTACGAGTACAAGGTTTTACAAATGGAAGACAACAAACAGAAAATTCGATAAATTTTCCTCTTGTAATGGCGAAAAAGATAGCCGGGTGGCTAAAATTGTGAAAGGTCCTATATAAGACTGTAACAACCAGTTACGTACAATTTTTGTTTCGTCGATTTTGCTCGGGTATTTTTGATGTTAGAGATGCACCTCGCATGTGGATACAGCATCGTCGAAAATGTCTATAAAATATCAAAAATGATCGAAGTTAACCGCATGTCAGCAGTCGTAACGCGCAAGACCTAAAAATCTACATGAAAGCTGTTTTAAACCTTTTTACAAAGTGAATCCAAAAGAATTTACATAAAGTTCACGTAAAAATAGTGGATTTCTTTTTCCCCAACCTAACATATATATATATACGACGCTTTTCTTCTTTCTACTCGAAAAAAAAGATTGTGCATATAACACGCCATTGCGGATTATATACGAGAAAATACGGTAATTAAAATATCTTTAAATACAAAAAAATTTTATATTAACAAAGTTGTAAAGGATGAACTGACAATACCGAATAAAACTTTTTAATCGATAATTGCGAATTTTTAATGCGCAGTCAAGTATTTTAAATATATATTTGTCACAAGCATTAAAACTGTAATGCAAAACAATAAGAATTAACAGTTATATCTCAACTTATTAATTTTCTACTCTTTAAAACATTAATGAATCATATTTGATGGTAATTTATACATTGCAATTTAGTTGATATCATCTTTAGTTTGAATGTCATCATAATTCGTTTTTAACAAATTTTTACAAATTATCATTTCTATTGAAGATTTACTGCACAAATTGAAAGCTATAGTGACAATACATTTATTGACATGAAATGCCATAATTTTAATTCCCTTACTGTGATTACTTCATAACTTTTACTTCTTGTAAAATGACAGACCATAATTTAAAACATCATTTCTGTTGATATCCTGTAATGATAGCATGAATAAAATCCTTCCAATGTTGAAAAGGATCCCTTGTAAATTCCTTCATTTTAATGAAGAGATTAGATCTATGTTTCATAAAATTATACATGTCCTAAAAGCCCTCCACCACAAGGTGATTTGTTTTAAGTTCTCTGCCTTCTTTTACCGTATGAGGGATAGATTCACCAGCTCTAATAATTTAGATTAATCAGAATCGTGGCAATCGATATTCTTGAAGTAGAAAACAAACAAGTTTATCTGAAGACCAGAGAACTAACTGATCAATTATTAACGTATCACACAAGAGGAGATAATTATATTATGCTAAAGAGAATATTATACCTAGATAATTCAGATGTAGCAAAACAGTAAATAACCGAATTAAATAATTCAATTAAGATAGCAATCCAAACAAATTACAGAATGATATCAAGAATACAGATTTGGAGTCATATATTGATTGTGAATCATTGAAAAATTTATAAATTAATTATGAATTAAATATTTAATTTTGAACATAATGTAAATTGACACTGAATAGTGCATTGCATTTTATGAGTTGTAGACATTTGACATCATGCATTGTCATGAAAAAATAGAAAGAGAAAAAAAATGGAGTCACTATTCTTGAATGTTAGAAATAAATGTGCCTGAAATTCAACAGCAAATAACAATATCACTCTGTCATTGAGGGGTAAGGAGAAGTTCTGCAAATGTCATAACCAATGATGAAAATACATTTTGAAGACATGGCGAGGCATGTATTTTCATCACTGGTTATAACATGGCAAGGCATGTATTTTCATCACTGAATGGCATATTGACTTAATTTAATTGATTATTATTTCATGTTAGGTTTTAAAAGACAATCATGCATTACTATCTTCCAATATCTAAGGATGTCATGCAGAATGTGGAACTTTATTATAATTTGCTAATTCAGTGGCATTTACCACAAAGTGCATCTATGATCAAATTCCAACAAACCAATGACTAAATGAATTGCTTGTTGTCCAGTTAGAATAATTACAGAAAACAAAGTAGATTCTAAAATGACACTTCTGCTTTAATGAAACTTTTTAGTACCAATTTAAATGCTTAATTTTTTTGTGTATGTTTTATCATACTGTAAGGTATGATAAAACAATCACAAAATGACATTAACAAGTTTTGCATATTAACGCCCAGAGTGATTTAAATTTAATTATATATATCTTAATATATATAATTAAAAAATGTTGCTTTTTACTTCATAATATGGGTAGTTTCCCTTTACAATTAGGAAACAACATAATATAGCAACATCTAGTATTCAATAGCTGAAATAGGTGATACGGCCATTATTCTAATGCTACATGACTGTATTAAATTGCGATTTTGACATAAACTACAGATTTAGTTCACATAAAACTTTAAATTGTGTATTCATGATAAACTATTTTTAGACTCAAAATTAAGTGACGAAATAATTTACCCTAATTTGTTTCTAATTTATTTTATTCAAATTTTAAAATGTACAATATTTAGCAAGTCAATTTTTAAAGCATTTAATAACAAAGAATTTTGACTATAAAATTGCAAATAAGTTTTATAAAAATAATATTTAAAGGGACAACATTATGTTATCAATATGAAGATGAAACAGAAATCTCACATTCTCTTAAATAAAAAAAAATTTTAATTTTGGAGTTGCATATACAAAACATAAAAAAATACTTTTGCAACAAATTATTTATTACCAATTATATATGTATATACATAAGAGAAAAAGAACACAATATTTCACAGTAAAAATATTTATTTTACATTCTTTTTAGATTTTCCCTTTTTTACAGTATGATTTTTCTTTGCACTGCCCTCTCTTACTTCTGCAAGTTTGTTTACTTTTTTCTTTCTTCGCCTAATAAATTTGGCAGGTTGGCTTTTCAGCATTTCAGTATACTTTTTCTTTTGATACCTACATTTAAAATATATTAGAAACATTTTTACAAGAAACATATTATTATGTTTATATGAAATAAACAGAAATGATACATTTACAATACATCCAGTAAGACAAAATCGTTTCTAAAGTTAATTATTTTTTCCATAATTTTAAAAAATATGAAATTCTTTTATTAATGAAAACTTTCAGTAATTTTAAGAAGAAAAGTAATGATAAGAAATATATTTACAACCATTAAGCATTGATTTTGCATATGATGTAAATTTTAAAATTGTTAAAAATAAAAATTTATCCATACTGTCTAAATTTTGCATCAGAAAGTAGCTCTTCCACAAGAGTTTGTTTTCTCTCTTTCTTTGGAACACGAGAACTATAGAATTCAACTGGTGATTCAACAAATGTCCCCACCTAAAGAAAATAAATATATTTATTGATAAATAAGCTAAATTAACATAAAAATATTCATTATAACATAAAATTTTATTTAATACTTCAGTTCTGCATGTTTTACTTAGTTATGTAACAGTTACTTCTCAAAGCTAATTTAAACGCTTAATTTTTTTAACTACTTGGATGTATTAAAACAAAATAATATAAATTATGTTTCAGAATAAATCAAGGAGAAAATAAAAACTTGCAAATTGTGAACAATTGAAAGTTTTAAAAAATTCAATTTAAAGTTTAAGCATAAAAAACAATAAAAATTAATGTAATGCAATAGAATTTAGATATGTAAACATCTGGATAATTAATACAGCATTGTTGTCATAAATGACAATGTAATTTCATTCTCTCTTGTTCATTTACTCAAACAGAATGCTAGATAAGGATCACTTAAAGAAAAATGAAATGGGATGGATTCACTAGACTTCACTGACTACATTAACTTGCAAAGAATTCAAAATAAAACGTTTGCAAGAATTCCAATAAAATAGAATTCCAGATCAAAATTCAAATTTCGTAAGAACTTATTGAGAAAGTTCAATATAAAACAAAATTAGGCAACTGTTTTAAATAGTGAAAATATTATGTGTGGCAATTAAATAATAAAGATTTAATCAAGTACGCTTTTAACTTTTCTTATTGCTTTATAAAATTTGATAATTTTTCTAATCATTAATTTATATTTGTACTAAACTATAAAGAAACACAATATGTATAAATGTATAATATCAGTGATAAAATATATCAATATGAAAAATTAAAGTATTTCAAAATTGTTTTCAAATATTAATTATTATATAAATATTATGTACTTAAAATTCTTTTAATTTATAAAACATATGCGATTAAATTAGTTACATTAAGTTTCTATTAAAAACATTTTTGTATTTTTTAATTATTAAAATAGTATTAAATATACTATTTTCAATTCACATTATTATGTAGTCACAAATTCCAAATTCTTCTGATTAATATAGGTACAAATTAGATTCATCATTATTCCATTTAAGAGGTCAAAATTTTGAGCTTCCTAAATTAGGATCAATCAAAACGCTATATGTAGTTGCGAATTTAAAATTTAAATGATTCATTTAGTTATGCCAGAACTTCCATTGAAAATTATTTTTAACTATTTATTTATAAAAACATGCAGCTACAAATTATATAATTATTAAAAACATTTTTTTCTTCAAATATTAAAAAATATGAAAATGAACTAGAAGTATCTGATTTCAACCAAAATCTTGTAAAAATGAATAAAAAATCTGATAGAAATAAAGCAAACAAAATTTAAAAAACAACATAAATATACTTATTTTAATAAAGAGATGAGAATTTAATAAAAAATAATTAGTAGTTTAGTACCCAATTATTTAAGTTTGAAATATATAATCATACACATTTTAAGCTCAATAAAAATTTGTTATATATAAAATGAAATAAAAAGAACACAATGCAAAAAATATTATCACTGAAATTGAGATGATGAGAATTATTTTGTACAATAGACACAAACAAATTGAAGCTCAACAGATATTTCATATAATGCATCCAGCTTACGAATTCTTAACTTTATTAATAGTAGTAATTTAAATTAAATATTAAATCAATTTAAGTAACTTTATAAAGTCAATTTTTAATAATGATGAATTGACATCTTATGAAAATTATAGAATTTAATTTAAAAGATATTTCTTGAAAGTAATAAAAGAGTAGAAATAACAGATTAAAATATGTTAAAGTAATATCAATATTCCCAAAATTAATACTCATTTGTTTTATTAAAAGAAAAATTCTAAGAAATTTTCAAAACTAAAATTTGAATTTATAAATTTTTAACAAAATATTATTTGCTATGAATTATTTTAATAAATAAAAACTATTTTTTTATTCCTATAATAAGTTCAAAGCTAGGCCCCGAATTCAAAATAACTCATTTTTCTCAAAAGAAAGATAAAGAACAAAAAAATAAATAGTTCACACATCACTTAAAACCCTTAGCAATATTTGGCATGAAAAATTAAGTAAAAGTTGCTATTTTGGGATAGAATAAAATATCTTGCAAATGATTTCTGCTCTTTTATGAAATTTATAATTATTAAAAATTATAAATTTACCTTGGCAAAGAATATAAACTGCATTATCATTTCTGCATATTTAAAGCAAAAATGTTACCATTATCCCAAATATGATTACTACAGAATTGCTAATACTATTGTTAGTTTTGATTGGTAAATGGTCTTATATGAAATTGTTAAAAAGGCATTTTTTATTACTTTTCAAGACTTTTTCTCTTTAACAAGAGATTTCTTTTTATTATGATATGCAGAAAAAACTAATATTGACAGTTATTAAAAATTTCTTAGATTGAAAATTGAAATAGAATTTATTTCCCTTGAAATAAGATTTTTACAATTTTACCAATTGCATTTAATTTAATCTTTTAAGTAAATCAATTTTACTTATTTTGAATAAAAATATATAAATTATAATTTAAAATATTCTGTTACAAAAATTATTTAATTTTCAAATAAGGGCTTTGTAATGCTTTGGGGAAAAATAATTATTAATTTATTTAGAAAAAAGTACACCTTTTTGATAATTAATGATAGTTACTAGTGATTAATTTTATTTTTTCTTCTTAGTTCTTAAACTCTTTTTTTAACTAAAACTATTATTTAATTTATCTGTCTTAACATATAATAAAGCTCTAAAATAATTTGAGTGAATAAAAATGATCCGCTAGAACAACAATTATCTAATAAAAAGTAGTAATAAATACAAACTTTTTGCCTTTTAAACTTAACAAAAAAGTTTCTGTAATTAAAATTGTCATGATAAACATGTATTATATAGATTATCCCATAAACATCTATATACTTTAAACACAAAACAAAAACCTCATATTTGAAAGTAGACAATGAAATATTCACCTGAAAGTATTTTGGAGTTCCCTTAATAGCACTTCGTTTGTAAAAATGCTTTGGATCTAAAGCTTGCCTCATTTGAATTACTAATAAATCATTTTTCTTTTCTTCAGTCATTTCAGGAGCTGGCATATTGTACCAACCAAAACCTTTAGTTTTGTCTCGTTCTTTCTACAAAATAAAACATATATAGAAATTAAAATTTACATAGAAAAATGCAGCATACTAAGATAATAACAGATAAATGCAGCTAAGATAATAAGTTTTAATAGCATTCTTATAAAGATTTAATTTTCTACTTGATTCTTTAAGAATAGTTAAACTTTTCTCTTTAAACTTATACGAAATTTTCTTTAACTTTATTTTAATTTTTACAAACTCTTCAATAAAGAGAGGCTGCTTTATTTAAATATTTTTGTGATTTACACTGTGCTATCTGGCACTCTCTATTTAAATTATAGAAAATTTTAACTAAAAAAATAGGTATATAACAAAAAAATATACTTACTTCACAAATAAAATAAATATATTTATTTAAAACATATAAAGTATTGTAACAAATTTATTTGCATTTGTCTTTAAATATCTCAGACAGATTGGAAATACTCAGTTTTGTGCAAAAATTAAGTAATTCGGGTATATTCTACATTTAAAATGGCATTTTTTAAAGATCTGGCGAGAAATAGATACTTCTGGAAAAATCCATCACTGAAGCTCTGAAACCAATACTAAGCGAGATAGCTTAGAACCTTCCAGAACCTCATCAATTTCTTACTAAGTCAGGTATAAATACCACCGCTCAACATAGAGTGAGAGAGTGAAGACTTGTGTAATCTTGAATGTTAGTCTAGTACAAAGAAGTTGTTGATTGACCGAGGTATTTAAGACTTCTGTGATTGGAAGCTGTTTTTCCTGCTGTATTAGCTGATTTGGAGTTGTGTAATTGTGATTTTTACAGTTGAATTTACACGAAAAAAAAATCTTGTAATTTTGATGTGACTGTTTTATTGACTTTCAATTAATGCAAACCCTGAAGTGTAGTACAGTGAATATAAAGTACAGAATTTCATAAATTGGATATTTACCAAATAGATTACATAAAATGCATACATTCTACTCAAATAATACAATACAAAACACAATGTTTTTAAAATAGGTAATTTATGAAATAAATAGTAAAAACGCTTTTCCATTTCTAAGAATTAATATATAAAAAAGTCAGAAGGTGTTAACACATACATATATTATTTATAAAAAATTTAACTTTTCACTCAAGAACTTTTTAATTTAACTTTTTTGTATTTGAAACTGAGTTTTTTCCTTCAAGTCTGAGAGTGGGGGGATGTAAGAAAAAATACTTAAAATTTTATAGGAGTCTATAATTACATTTCAAAAAACAAAAAAGTTACATCACAATTTTGAAATAAGCACATTTTTTTTTAATATATATATTTAATATTTCATTTTTTTATTTGGGACAATTCAAGCAACATTATTCTCAGAACAAACTTACTACCTTATTGTATAAGTAATGCTAACTACTCATAATTGAATTCAATAAAAATTAAATACTAAAAAATTGGAATCCAAAATTAACTATATAAAACATGAATAAAAATGAATTGCATCAAACTCATCTTTTTGCTAGCTATTTGTATGCACTAATTCGTATATCCGATGTAAAAATTAACTTATTTAAAATTTTACAAGGCCATTTTAAAAATTTAAAGGATCAAGCAAATTGGACTAGATTCTAAAATAAAAAAAGAAATATTCAGTGTTACTAATAACCTTAATAGGTAATTTAAAAAGTATAGCAAATTATATTAATGAATAACTGATTAAATTTTTTCATTATACTTTATTACAAAGAACTTATTTCATTAAAAAGCTATGCCTAATTTCAAGATATAACTCAATCAATGGTTTAATTGTTCTTATATCTAAACACAGAGACACTATCTGAAATTTGCTAGTAATTTAATTTTTTAAAATTTTTTTCCTAATGTTAGCAGTATCTCTTAAAAATAATTATTAAATAAACTAATATTTAAATTTAATAAAAAATATTATTTGACTAATACTTCAGAGCCTCACAGTGAAGAAATTTAAAATTTATATATGACCTAGAAATTGCAGTTGCAAGAAAATTTTTTAATTTGCTAGGTGAAAGGGTTCTTCTACAGCATGATAGTTTAGTACAGGCCAGGGCATACTCAGCCTGATTCCTTTAGACAGATTGTCTTCATCTATTCACTTCTAAAATTTTTAGGTCTTTTTCCACACTGTCCAACCACTTTGTATTATATTCCCCTATTCTTGTACCTTCAACCTTTGAAAATGTCAATTTTTTTTACTGGATCTTAATCTTCAGATGGAAAATATGCCCCAGCCATTTGATTCTGCATGACTTCATAGTTCTCAGAATGTTTGGTTATATATATTTATTTTATACTTCATGGTAATATAAACTTCTCTATGTATTATTTTCTTTCACTGCACAAAAATTGATCAAAGGATTTTTCTTTCAATGGTGAGTAGTTTTATTTTCTTCTGCTTTATTATTGCCAAGTCTCTCACTGCTACATAAAATAATCGCTCTAACAAATATTTTGAACATGGTTTATTTTGATATTCATGTTCAAAATTGGAGATGAATTCAGATCTTAGAAATGGATTTTAAAATATATCTATCTACTTACTGGTTGCATGATATTAGTTTGAAGTCCAGATGTAAATAAAATTAAGAAAAACATATGATTTTTTTAAAGAACTTAAAACAGAAAATAAAATGTTAACATAAAATTCAAATGATGTAATATTGAGATCATATCCAAGCTTTGTCATTTATTAAAAAACTGGAAAATATTGCATAATCTATAGTTGCATAATGCATGTGGTGGCTCCAGCAATTAAGTTTATAAATTGTAGTTTTCCTGTATAGTATAACTTATTTTACAGCTTTATGATTAATATGCTGGGTGTGAAGAAGAAATTTTTCAATTTGAAAAACTATAACTTTGCTTGAATTTAAGTAAAGTTATGGGTTTCCATAATATTTCTCTGCCACAGTTTTATGTCAAAATTGATTAACTCTTAACATTTCAATGATTGCCTCTCATCCCCAATCATAAAAATATTTTATTACATAGAACATTATAAAAAGAATATTGACATATTCTGTTTTTAAACTTTACATTTATCTTTTATATACATCTTTTAAATTAGTGGCGCCATCTACAGAGATATATAGCAAGTATTCTAACATCATTTAGTATAATTTTAAAAATTATTTTTCCAAAAAGTATTAATATTTTGGAGTGATAAATAAGATCAATTTATAAAAATAAAGCTGATTCAAAAGAAAAATTTTTGAAAATATCCAAAAAATACAAAGCTAATTTTAACAGCAGTTGTACAATAACAGATACCAGATTTCTTTAGCTTTTTTATTATATATAAGTATAAAAATTTTTTTTTCAAAACAACTTACTATGTTGGTATTTATAATTGTATGGTTTTTCTTTTTTCTAAAATAAAATTATAACTTGCTCGAAAACTTTCAATAAATATAATAAGTCAGACAAATAGCTGAAAATCAAGACTCCTTTGTTGTATTAAAAATTATAACTGTGCAAAGTGCAGCAGCACATCTTAAATGCATATATAATCTATTTAGGATCAATTGCTGTATGACAATCAGGATTTTTTCTTTTCATTTCATAAGTTTAAAGAAAATAATGCTTTTTTATTTTAGTAATCAAAGTACTCTTTACAAATTTTTATCAAATTATGACATGATTTTGCAGAAATGTATTTTTACTAAATGAAAATGTTATGCATGAATTAGCTGTTACAAAAGATAAAATATTTTTTGTAAAGAGCTTGCTATTGCAAGGATAAATACAGTGAAATCTTTTAACAAAACACTGCAGTGAATCAAAACATAATGAAACCTATCCAAACAAACCAAAATTGCATTCTAAAACCTCATGTTTAGATTACAGCAAAAAGTAGTAAAATTAATATGTTAAAAATATTTTAACTAAAAAACAAATGCTAATTAAAATTCCACGTTTATAAAAGACTTGGTTTATTTGTTACCTATGGTCCCCTTTTGCACACAAAAAGCTAATCCAATAAGATATACATTTTAAAGTGGATTCTTAACTACTTTAAACATAGACCAATCAAATTGATGAATTGTTGAGTTTAAGACCAGAAAGAGATCTATTCAACATGGTATTTTTTAAACGAAAAATTGTATAAACAAATGATATCGCAAGTATACGCACAAAATTAAGTTCCGTTTATTAAACATGACCACTAACATACTAGCTGATATTTATACATTAAAAGAGAATACAGACTGATGTGAGGAAACATACACACAGATTGAAGATTCTGATATCAGAACCCTAAAAATTAGAATATGGTTTCTAAATTTATAATTTCCCCAAAATAATAACTTTATAAATAAAGGCATATATTTGATACATTAAATTTATTCACAGTAAACTTTACACAACTTATACATATTAACCCTTTGATGGATATGAACGAGTTCAGCTCGCAATTGAATCGTGCTTCATAATGCGCGCAAACGAGTTCCGCTCGGGAGCAAGATTTTGACCCAAATGGTTAGTAACGAACACTACTCGTGTAGTGAAATGTTTCCCCAATGCGTGCTGACGAGCTGACTTCGTTCGCCATTATTATTCTGCACTGATTGTGTTTCAAACGAATGCTACTCGCGAAATTTAGTTAGTTTTACTATCTACAGATGGCAGTACGAGTTCCATGAATTTCTTTGCATAATGAAGGTGGATTTTTTTTTTTGTCCTTGTTCATTTTGTACATATTTTGGCAGGGTTTTTAGGGTGTTTGTACAGTAAAATGGCTCAAAAGCGAAAGTTAGATAGTTATAATGATGATTATGATACAGAAAGCTTATCAAGTTTTGAATCTGATGAAGACTCTCACACAAAAGTATTTTTAGGTAATTACTGTATTTATACTGTGCTTCATAAAGTTTTACATTAGTTGTTTTTATTTAGTCCTTTCAATTTAATATTTGTCTAATATTTATAATTAACTATTATTATTTATATAATTGGTTATAATCATTTATAATATACTGTTTAATAATTACTTTAAAGTATGTGAAAAAATGTTATTTATGTACTACAAATACTTTAATACATTTTTAAGACGCGCGAGGCGAGTTATCTACGGCAAATGTCAGAGCCGGTGACATTTTCGGAAGAACGGTGGGGGAAAACAGCAGACACTTTCAACTACTGTTTACTCCTAATGCTGCGCGAATTAAGTAAACAGAAACTGCTCATTTTCATAACCGTCAAAAGGTTAATTTATTTTTCAGATTTTTTTTTTTTTTTTTTTTTTTTTGCAATTTATTTCTCATTTTTAAGACATATCTTCAATTTGTTTTAATTTAATTCCTGTAAGATTTTCTTTATTCACAATTATTAACATTAATTGTGAAAAAAGGAAAAAGATTTATTGCTGAAAGATGAAGTAAAGCATTATAGAATATGCTGAATTTCATTCATTTAAAATTTTCAATTTAAATAATCTATCTTTAACAACAATCTAACGGCGGATTGTTCTAACAACAATCTGTGATGGCTGTTGCAGATCCCTTAAAATCCAATATATTTCACCTTTTGGGAAAATTATTTCAAGATAGCTGGCTGTATTCATATAGTGCATGGACAAAACCCAAAAATTCTCATGCACACGGCCTTACAGATGTCTTTTCAAAATGTGGAAGAGCAATATTTCTTTCTTATTATTCAACAGTCACAAATTTCAAAATAAGGTTAACATATGTTTAAATTCAAAGTTCGTAAATGGGTTTTAATTTGGATATTGGAAAAACTTGGCATGAAACTGCAATTTTCTAAAGATTTTGATAACTTAAAAAAGTAAATGTAAAAATTTATAAAGCTATTAACTACAATCCACAAGATTCATGCATATCAATTTTGATATTGAGTTTGATCATTTGTGACTTGGGAGAAAAAATATCAATTATAGGCACCATAAAATTTTTTTTTTAATCTATGCAAATATGTATAAATTGCTGTTCAAATCTACAAATGAGGACTGCTACAAAAGAGTATTGCTGTGAATATAAATTTGTATACGCAGTTTACTTCATTGGTAGTACAGAATTGACTTTTAAAATAGATCATATTTATCATAAAAAAGCAAGCTATTCACAATTTCAAAATATCTAAAAAACTATAAATTTTATTAAAATACTTGAGAATTTTTTTGAATTATATTTTGTTTTAATACTTTCAGTTAAAGGAGATTTTGTAATGTTATTTTCAACTCAATTTTTTAAAACTAATATTTCTCATAAAATGAATGAATCTATAACTTAATTACACCTATTAAAATTACTAAAATTACTTCAATATTTTACTTTTCCAAAAAAGGGAAACAAAAATAGTTGATAATAGTTGAGTACTTAAGAAACATTTTGATATGTTTTCCTATTTAAACATTGGAAAAGGAAAAGAAAACCTTTAAATACATGGAACTTATTATGCATGAATTATTTTCCCATCAAATCTAAAAAAAATCTTAAAAAATTGGACACACAAATTATTATTCTAGAACATTAATGACAATATGCTTCATTGCAAAGATATTCATTTACAAATTTACTATTAAATAATCATTTCAGGAAATTTTTAAATCTCTTTCATCTAACTGAGTAGATTAAAAACATAAAATTATAACTTTACAATCTTTCATGAAAATAAAATAATCTTAAAACAAAAATCCTTAATATCATGATTTGTAATTTATAATCAGTATTTAAGTAGCATAACAGGGTAGAAATATCATTACCAATCCTTGTTTTTTCATTTGTCTTCTACTTTGAAATACAGGAACTTTTTCTAATTTCTCAAATCCAGGTTGAAGAACTATACTTTTCTCCAAGGTCTAAGAAGTAAAAATATCAAATGTGAATGGTAATAAATATTCAAAATGTTATCTTTAAAAGTCAAAACTTGCTGACAAAGAGTTTAGTTTTAATTGTAAATTAAAATTGAACACAAATTTCAGCTTATAAGAAATAATAGTTTCGCCTATTATTACTATTAAAACACTAAATGTAACAGAGAAATTTTCATATTTTGCTATATTACCTTTCATAACAAAATATAGAAATTTACATTACATTTAGTGTTTTAAAGGATATAAATATATTTCAAAATATAAGTAGAAACATTGTATTAAAAATCACTTCAAACTTTATAACTGCTATGAATTTTCTATAAGTTCGACTTATAATTTATAAATTTCTAGTAATAGTAACTTATATCAATATTTCACTAAAAGCAACTCACAAGTAAAAAATTTGTTGATGGTGAAATATTTTTTGAATTATTAAAATTCATGTCAAGGCAGAAAAAATAAATATTAAAATATAATTATAAACAACTTTATTAAAAACATTATGGCTTTATAACAATTAAGGAAAGGCATTACATTGTGTTTTCATAGCAATCAAATTTAATTAAGTGGAAGATAACTTTTAGATTAAATATTTTAGTATGATTTATGTACTATATGCAGCTTAATATTTCGTTTCTTAAAATTTTCATTATTAAATTATTTTAATATGTATGCATATAACATATTATTCTTAATATATCCCCTTTTATTATTTATTTCAACTTTATTTATATCAGCTATATGTTGATTCATAATTTTGATACCAAATTAATTAAGAAAATGAGGCTCTATGGCCTGGCTGGTTAGAGTAATCATTCTCATTATTAAAAAGAAGTGGGTTCAAACCCCAACCCAACTTAAGATCCACCATCTTCACTAATGGTGGCTGAGGAGTGCACAAGAGCTCATGGTTTCAATGATACCTCTGGGGGTGATTGGCTAAGCCTAATAGTCTTCTCCTTGGTACTGGCTTTTAAATTATGAAGTCTTACCTACATTTAGGGCCAAGATTGCACACCCACTGAGTGCCCCACAATATAAGGTGTCATCACCTCTACTCCTCATATTGCTGAAAGGTGGAAATGCTGAAATCCTGGCATTATTTAAAAAATTTATAATTGCAGAATCATAAATTAGATATTTTAAGAAATGCATCGAATGATTTAAAATACTTAATTATTATTTGCTTTAACAAAATTAACTTAAACAGAAGTAAATAATTCGAAAAAGAAATTTTTTTCAATATAGGTTGTAATAGTAGAAAATTTAACAGCCTCTGATCTGTAATAATGTCCAATAAATTTTTCCTGATTTTAAAAACTTTAGATTTTTCTTTAAATGTAAAACATACACATACAGAAGAGTTGGACAAATACTGCCTTCAAAGTTGATACAATGATCAAAAATATTACTAATTTCCAACAAATAAAACTAGCAAGACAAAAGTTTGTGCTTTCTTTCTTCTCCAATTAAAAGTTTTTTTTTATTTGATATGAGGAATAAGAATACCTTTCATATATCAAAAAGATTTTTATAGATATAAAGATCTTTTTGATAATAAAGGTTGCTTTATTATTACTTACATATCTACATTTATTATTTAGTAATTCTTCAAATTGCATCCTCAAGAGTTAAATGACAATGCAAAATTTTGGTACAATTTTTTTAAATTAAAAATAGTTTGAGAAATGGTTGAGATAAGTTGACTAAATGTCTAAAGAGAGGTCATGCTACGTTGAGATATTCTAATAAGATGGTGTTTAATCACTAAACTATTCTTGTATGAAAGTGCAAACGTGTTCTATCCAATTAAGATCCAAGTTTGGCAATTAAAACATTAATTGTAATTCATCATTATACACTTCAAACCACTCACCATTATCAGATTCCATTTCCTTTTGGAAAGTAGATACCATGTAGGGATCCAAGAGAATTGCAATTATGTTCAGATAATTTAAAGTTTTAATGATCCGCTCTGTCATAACCAAAGACCCCAGAGTATAATACTACCACTATTAACCTATGTATAATTTGAACATCAGATGAGAAACTGTCCACTTTTAAAATGGCATATCTTGACACAATCATCAACCTATTGAATGAGAAATTAAAATTCATCCAAACAGTTAATTCTTTGTCTTTTGCTAAGCATCAACATTCCAGTCCTGATGTTCCCAGGCTTACTGTAAAGGTAGTTATTGATGCTCAATCAACAGAGGCATTCAAGTGGGTTGTCTGTTAGCCAGTCCCATGTGCGATAACTGCAGAATTTTTAAGTTCCAAAAATACCCACTCACTTGGACTTGTATACTACTGGTATGTCAGTAGAGACACCAGTAGTGCCAATTTTATTTGACTAAACATTGTTATATATCCACTTTGTATAAATGTGAAATTGTGAGCAACCTAACAGTCACACATACACATAATTTTTTTTATTTATGATTTTTTTATTTTCTCCAATAGAAGTTAAATTTGCTGGAGAGAATAAATATCCTTCTCATTAAATCATCTCTCCATGTCATCCATGGTAAATTCACAGAAAAATTTAAGAGTATTTATGATTTGATTCTTCAGCATGTGAGAACGTGTATATATTACCTTGAAAGACAGAAATTGGAGAATATTGACTTTCACCAGTGAATGTCAACATTCACATGATTGCTTGGTGTATGTCCAAAATATTTCACTACATTCTTGTACATTCGGACCAGTGTATGTCAACAATCACAGATATGCTCTGGTGGAGGTTGAAAAGGGAGGAGTCAACAAAGAGGACTGGTTGTTTCTGCTAAATCATTTGTTTTGCTTGGAGTCAGTCAGCTTTGTTAGTCTTATGTAAGGTTTAATGGTGAGAGCAACATTATCTTAATTTTTTCCCCCGATATTTTAATTGATACAGAATGGATACTGCAGTGAATCGTGATCCTTTTCTTGAAAAGTTAAATGCTTATTGATTGCAGGTCAATGAGAAGACAATTATTTTTATTTTTCTCAAGAAAAGTACTGTAAGATACTTTCTGTAGTAGTTTCTGCTAAAACTAAATGCAACATACTTTTGGATTACAGACAATTAAAACGTTTTTTTAAAATTGACGTTTTAAAAATTAATTATGAAGAGAAGTTAATTGTACCATTAAAACCAGGAGAAATGAATATAGAGTACTATGTTACTAAAGAGGAATTGTTCAGTATACTATAGGCCACAGAGGAAGAACACCTATGCTTAACACTAAACATACCGGGGATTTTTTTTATTTGGCAAAATTAATGGGAAAATGGGTCAAATGACCCCTTTCGGTAGTTTTAGTGTTAAAGAGTTGCAAAATAAATACAAAAATATTACATATGAAGCTGTAATATTGTATTTAAATTTACACAAACAGTGTCAACTGAAACACAGTGCACCTTAGAAAGGTATTGATGTGAAACCAATCAGTTCTGTTCTGTGATCAGTTCTGTCTTAAACTCAAGATGTCAAGTTGATCTGAAATATCTCCTGTCAAACAGAGATGGTGAATATTAGTTCATAATAGTGTATCACGATCATTTAACCAAGTTTGTCAAGTTACAATTAACCAAGTTACGACCTTTGAAAACTAAGAGGGTGTATGAGTAGCATATCACATTCTTCCAATATTTTTAGCATTTGGTGCTTCAGCAATATTGCAATCAAATAATGGTAGAGAATTTAGTAATCAAGTCATATCTGAAACATAGGGTATGTGGAAAGATGCTAAGATAGTTCATGGAAAGCCTCGTCACAGTCAAACACAAGGCTCAGTTGAAAAGGCCAATAAGGATATACAGAATATGCTAACTGCATGGATGAACGATAACAACACAAATAAATAGTTAGAAAATTCACCTTTTGTTCAATTTGCCAAGAACACTACACACTATTAAGGAATACGCTAAAGTTCTCATGAAGCCATGTTTGGCATTAAAGCAAAAGGAAGCATAGCATAGTCTTTTTTTGCCTAGTGAACAAATTGTATATCAAAACTGAAGACCAACTTGAAGAAATTGCCAATACTTTTGAACTGAAGAACAGCTTGAAGAAACTTCTGAAAAAAATTTGAGCTGTAGTCATATTGAAAACCATATTCCAAATAAAAATATTGAAGAGGACTTGCAATCCAGTATGTCTTCACATCAAGTTCTGACTAAAAAACACTAGTTAATTTCTATAAAAAGAGCGGCCATGGAAGAGAATCTACTACTGCGAGCAACCAAAATGTTATGAACCTTACAAAAGCAATGTCCTACAGCTGAAATTGTAGATATGGTACGAATACAAGTCCCTGGTTTCAACCGTGGTCATACAAATAACCAAACTGTGTTAGTGGTTGTTGTTAAAATAGAAGACTCCGACTTTTATAAACTTGCAAATAAAAATGGTAACTTCAAGTAGCTTTACATACGTAATCAGTTCATAATTTGTAAAGAAAAATTACTTTCCATAGATGAGATTTATTTTCATGAAATTTTGCTGAGAGAAGCAGCTAGTTCGAGAAGTAATGGGCAAGGCTATACATGCTGCCATTGCAGAAGGAAGTGTTCTTAATAAAAATGCACTTATAAAAGTAAATACCTCTTGTGCAATTCAAAGTGTCCTAATAGTTTAAGTTGTTGCATTAAATAAGATTTGAATACATAATTTAGTTAATTTTTTATTACTATTATTTTATTTTTTCATTCAAAATGTACTGCATAATTATGTAAGTTTTTAACTTCTAATATTTTCCTTTCTCGTTTTGAATGTACTGTATGTTTTAAGTTCTTAGTCATTCCTCTCAGTGAGAGAGGCAAAAAATTTATCGCAACTGATTTACAGAGAAGAAAATATAAATCTCAGACATGTTCAACATTCACCATTAGTGCATGGTGAATGTCGACATTTATTGATGTAAGCCAGAAATAAGGATATTTAGCAAATATTTCGAACATACACCGAGCGACTATGCAAATGTTGACATTCTTCAGATTTCAATGTTTCACCATAACATATATATATATATATATATGTGTGTGCTTATCAAAATAATGGAAACACCCGTGGATAAAAGTAATATTTTTGAATGTGCTTTCTAAATATTAAAATATAATAGCTACCATTTATTTTTATAAATAGAATTGTACATTTTCTAGAAATATATGATCTTATTGCAGTTCTGCATAAGTCTGGTAATTTTTTTAAAGATATAAAATGTTGGATCTTGTATATTTTCAAAGAAACCAAAATAATTGGTGGCATCTAGCTAGAGCTAGTCTGTAATTGAAACAACTAAACTTTTAGGAGTTTTTAACAATGTCTAAAATCATAACAAACATTTATGGAAATACAAGTTCGTAAAAGCAAAATAATGAATGGAAAGATAAACTCAGTGAATGAGACCAACGGGTATTGAAGCAAATTGTAATCTCTAAAAAACGAACAACTTCAAGAAAAATTACCACAGAGCTCAATCAAAAACTAAATTCTACAGTGTTAATGATTACAGTTACAAGGCACCTTCACAAACAGAACATTTACACCAGAGAAGTTATTCAAAAGTCATTTGTTAAAGATTATAATGTTTAATGTTTACTATAGTTTTGTATTCACAAAACCAATCAAAACCATGTGAAAGAAAATAATATGGTCTGATGACTTCTCTTTCACACATTTTCCTACAACAGAATGAATGCACATTTGGAGGATATTTGCACAAGCAATCATTGTAGTTATCTTCTTCTAATTGTCAAGATTGGAGGTTGATCTGCCATGATATGGGAAGCTATAGTAGGTTCCTGCTAGATAAATTATAATCCAAAAAGGAAAGAACACAGGGGAGATGTTATACCAGGTCCATCTTATGATGCAAAAAGATTTCTTTTGCATGGATGGTCATTTAAGACATGGTTTGGTGAACTTAAGGATGAAGTTTAATATCTATTGTGGCTCAGTCACCCAACCTTAATATAAATAAACCATTATGGATTATTTTAGAGCATTCAATAATTGAACTGATATCCTCCACTGACATCTCTATCAGAACTTTCATAATAAAGTAGAGCCCTGAAAACTTGGCACTCGATAAAATAGCAGTCCAGATACTTTGTGTAGAAGCTGATGAAAATGACTTCAATCAGTGGTTCTAGAACAATTTTTAGGAAATGAAGAGGGTAACGGCTCCACCATACAAGCTCCTAAAATATCACATAGTTTGAACAAAAAACACCAGTAATGGATTTGTTGTTCTTTAATTATCTTCATGGTGAACAAACAGGTGCACTGCAGAAGAAAACAGGATTTTTTTTTTTTTTTAAAAAAAAAAGTAGTCATCTAGATAACCTTTTAACTGTTACACCCGAGATTATCTTGGGCACAGCACTGGTGTTTGAAAATGTCACGCCCAAGTATTACTAGGGGGAATATTTTTTGGATGCATTGTATTGTTATACCCAAATATATATTGGGAGACGATTATTTCAACTTCATCTCTTTGTCAAACCAAATTGTACTCCGGGAAAAGTTAATGTGTAAGTGAATTACTAAGTTTATTTTATTTTATACTAAACATTTGATTTTTGCAATAAAAAAATTTGACAATTTGTGTATCCAAATCATCAAAATAGCTTGACAGTTAAAGGGTTAATTTTTTTCATATATAGACAACTTTATGTCATCATGAAGCACCTTTCTGTTATTACGTAAATTGTATGCATTAATTTTCCTTTTCATGCAGTAAAGGCACTGTACCTTTATAAGATAAGTATTTTAACTCCATTCCTAATGACCCAGTTTTTTTTAAAGCTTGGCCACCCTTTCTTTCATATTAAGCAGAGTTTTCATACTCTATTGTACAAAGAATAATAAAATATTTTTCTAAACACTATTTAGTACTTATTCCTAGGTTAATCCAAGCTGTATTAGAAGCCAATGACAGTCTTACACCATATAAATAAAGAATTATTTAGATAACCACCTATATATACATATACTGAAGATTTTTGCGGAGCAGAGCAAAGTGTCTTACCCGCCTTCTAACTAATAATTTTTTTGCTAGCCCTTTACATTATTGTATTTCAGGCAACAAAGCAATATTAATAATGAAAAATTTAAGTACATTTTTTGTTTTCAGAAATACAAAGCAAATAAAATTATGAATCCAAATAAGAAAATCAAACTAATAGTTCTGTATTTTGAGAAATTGCCCCCCCCCCCCTTTTCAGAATAAATAAGAAAGCTTTTTAATAAGCATTACTTTTTTTTCTTTTTGCTGAATTCTTAGAAGGTTCACCTATAGTATCAATCCCTCTTTTTAACACCATTTCTCATATCATAAAAAAAGACAGAAAAGGTGTCTTTAATCAGATCTAGGATATTTTTTCCACTTGAATAAGTCAATTTTTTTTTTTTAAATAGAATGATTATCATTATTGCTTTTCTTTATCATTATGCCTGAATTACAATTATTAGACATTATAAATAAATAATAGACAAACATAGTACTTTAAAAAGGTGTACTTAATATTTTAAGATTTTTTTTTAAAAACTTGCTCTTAATATAAATGGGCAAAATTTATTATATTTTATTGGCAACCTTAGAAGCTTAACTTATTCATGACACATTTAGAAATAGGACCTTACTTTTCACATTAAAACTAATCATGATTATTAGCAAAAACTACTTAAAATCAGCTTTAATTAACTTGTCTATAGTAATATAAATATTGAATATGATGTTAATGTCACTTTCAGTGCAACATATTTAATTACAAAATGATTAGATAATAAAATAAAATAAGGGGAAAATACTATAAATAGTAACTATTTTCATTTTTATAATTCAAATGCATAAAATTAAACTAATTACTTCATCCAATTTCTTTTGCATCATTTCCTTATGTTGAAGTATTTGGTCACTAATGCCTTTGCATTCTGGGTGAAGATTAACATAACTTGTTTTGTTATATTCTTCAGCAGCATTAAGAGTAGAAGATAACTTAATACTGAAATAAAATCATTTTTATTAGATTATTTAATATATATATATATATATATATATATATATATATGCAAACAGTAAAAATATGTTTTAAGTAAAATATACATACAGTAAAAATTTAAGTAATATTAATATACATTTTTTATCAACAATACAATGATCACACATACTTTTTTTAACATGCAATACTAATCAAAAATAATCATTTTGAGAGAAATTAAGAGAAATACAATTTTGTAATATACTTTAATAAAAAAGAGAGTTTTTAGTTGAATGCATTAAAACAGTTAATCCTTATAATAAATGAATGTTTTATTAGTTTTACACCATTTCTTAACAATATAGTATTATATTTAAAACTATAAAAATTGGCATTTCGTAGTTCCAATACTCCTGAACAAAAAATAATGCAAAAATAATATATTATGTGGGTGAATCTGATGATGTTAATTTGATTAAACTGCATCATATTAACAGCACTTAAAATATTAAGCACTTAATAATTTAACTAAATAGAAATTCTATTAAAGCTAACATTTCACAATATTAGTTACTTTAAAACCTTGGATTTGAAAAGATTTTTGATGAAACAATTTAGAATTATATATATTAAACAATGATATGCTTATGTAAAATCATAGTTAAATAATCAAAATTTGGCCAACATAATTTTTTATAATCTCTAGTTGATATTTTTACAATGGCCATAAATAAATTTTTAAAAAAAATCTTTTGTTTGTCAAAAATCAAGTAAATTTGAAAAATAAAAAAATCAGAATATTAAGGCCTGTTTACATGCTCAAAGTTTCTCATCTGAACTTCCTCAAAACCTGTTGCTATTGTGGATTCTTAGTGTGTTAACATGTTCTCGGAGATCAAGCTCTGATCTCGGAAAAAGAAAACATGTTCTACTATCCACTTGAGATTTTCAACCATAGCCAATCAGCTTTCTGGAAGAGTCACACCATCTGAAGACACTAAAAACTGCAATCAATGAAAATCAAAAGTGAAACTATGATAGACATTAAAACATCGATTCTGAGAAATTGAACATGTAAACACCACTGTCGGATGGATTATCCAAGAAACTGATTTCTCGGTCTTGACAATACCATATTGCTAACTCGAAGCATGTACACGTGCTTTTAAATACTATATATCAATAGAAATTTTAAGATTTTTAAATTAAAAAGCCAGTAAAATGCTACAAGTCACAATGGGTTTTTACAGCAAGTGCTATACAGTTATCTCACTAACCTAAATTTCATCACTTCACACAAAAACCAATTTTTAAAATCAAACTTTGAATATTGTTATCTGCTAATTTCAGTGTCAACTGTCATATTCATTACATTAACTTACAACAGAAATATTACAAAACTAAAGACTAGAAACTCAATTTCACAAAGATTACATATTACAAAACAAATAAAATAACTCTAATTAATACTATTATTTATACTTGTTTAATAAAATATACATAACATATTAAAATATTTCCTTTTAAATAATTAAAAAATATACCATATAAGACAATACCAAACTACTATTAAAAACTGTGTGTATAAATCCAAATTGGTAATGTAAGAAATATTCATTGTTACGGAAACTTAGGTTTCTAATTAACTGGACAATGACACCCAATTAAAAAAATATCCATTGTAATGCAATCTAACATGGGAGAACAACTGGATAATAAAGCTAAATTAATGGCGTAAACAACATTTTTATGAAAATTTGGATTCTAATTAACAAGAATTATAATTTCTTATTAATCTATATAAACATTTGTTGTATGTTTTTACACAATACTACATAAATTAGTACATATTGCAGCAATTTTAATTGAATAACACATAAAGTAAAACTCACTTACACACTGCTTGTAAAAGAATTAAAAAGATTTAAACTAAGAAAAAACATAAATTTATTACCATACACAACCTTTCAGGGCTCAGATTTACAGTACAGTCGTACTTGGCGCGATTTTCCAAAGTTGGCAATAAATTACATTTTCTGGCAACTCAACCAATTTTGACCAATCACAGATGAGGAATTCCCACCAATGAAAAATGGGGAATTCTGACAACCCTAATCGAACAAATCAAAGACTGTAAGTGCCATATTTAATTCTTTATACACCACGTTATCTGTAGTTGTATTTTTCTTTTGCTCTCTTGTTCTCTTTGTGATATTTTTGTGATGGCTTCCGGATGGGGAATATCTGAAGTAAGTACAAGAATGTTTCGAATGAATGATGTTATATGGTATGATGAGAATGTGAATTTAAGGTATCCGTATGGTTTGAATGAAAGGAAGGAGACATTGGATTTTTGTATGAAAGCTGGATTGATTGTGAGTAGATATGAATGTTGTAAGGATTTGAAACTGGTTAAAAGGAATGATATAAGTGATGGTTATAAATGGAGGTGTGCTACTAAGCTAAAAGTAGAAGTGCATGATTTTAAAAGAAGTGTGAGAAAGGTTTATTTTTTTAATTGAGTCGAACGATGATGAATGAGATTTTAGTGCAAGTTTATATGTAGGTGGGTGAAAGTAAGACTGAATTTAGTATGAAAGAGAGTAAATGTTCATCGAAGACTGCGTGTGATTTTCGTTCTTTTTGTCGTGAGATTTGGGTGGAAGAGATGCTTGAAAGCAGCGTGAAACTAGGTGGAAGTGGTGTGATTGTTGAGATAGATGAGAGTAAATTTGGTAAATGTAAGGTTAATAGAGGTAAACGTATGGAAGATAAATGAGTGTTTGGGGAAATTGAACATCACACTGAAAAATGTTTTATGAAAGTTTGTTGAACGTGATTAATGAGTTCATTCTTTCGGGTTCAACAATAATTTCAGACTGCTGAAAGAGCTACGATTGTCTTTGTCATGAGGGCTTCATACATATGAAAGTTAATCATAGTCTGAATTTCAAGGACCAGGATACAGGTGCCCACACAAATACCATCAAGGGAATGTGGGGAGCAGTTAAACGAGCAATGGCGTCATCAAAAGACTAAAATGGACTTGATTACTATCTGGCAGAGTACGTTTGGAGGGGGGGAGAAACAAACAAATGGAAAATAAATTTTTGGCTTTTGTCGACACCTTTATCAAAATCTATCCTCCAAAAAACGCAGACAATCAGCCATGCATCAAAAAAGAATATAATTATGATGGAAGAAGAGAGGTATGTTTATTGTTCATTTTTTTTATGATTATTTATGATTTTAGGTGTTTATTATTCTTTATTTACAATTTTAGCAATTTTGTAATCTTTTTTTAACAGGCAATATTTTCCAATATTCTGTTCATTTTCAGACCTCGCTTGAGCAGATTGGTGCAATTTTTGGCGATTTTTTCAAAGAGTCGCAAAGAGTGACCGTGCAGTAAATTTTTACCCCTTTCAGTAACTACACATATATAAAAATGCAAAATTTTGAATATTATTCACTTCAAAAACAAAACTTCATTCCTTTTACAACTTCAAACACAAGGGTAAATTTACAAAAACAAAACACATAGCAAAAGCTTCAGGAGTTACTTTAATTCAAACAAATGTCACATATGCACACATCAGGTTATGTCATAAATTCACAGGTTACATCATAAATTAAAAGAATCCATTCCAGTTTAGTGATCTATAAGCCAGGGACAAATAACATCTTATAGCATTTAACCCATAAGTCATTCTAATTCATTCACACAAAATTTGTTATTTAAAATTTTGGGTTGATTTAGAGTATTAAATAATTTATATACTCTAAATTAACTTCTTATAAGTGTTTAAACTTAGAAATTTAAGCACCAACATTTAGAATTTCCAAGGCAAATTCATTATTCAGTATGCTAATTAGAATTAAAATATTAAATCATAAAAATAAATAAATAAATAAACAATTTTCATTTACAAACAAGAAGTATTAAAATTTATCCAATTTATTCTCTTTTTTCATTCTTACGAGAGGGAAAATTTAATATAGATGAATAATATTGAATATCCAATTTAGATAAAACAATTTAAGAATTATCAATTTCATTAATCAATGAAAGTGAAACATATTATACTCTAAACTTACCTTTTATTGTAAAAACTTGAACTACTTAATTCGCCAGTATTTGAAAATGAAAATTTCTTAAAAGCAGGAATGTCAAACTTTGGAATTTCAGAATCAGATTCACTGTCTGAAACTACTGGTGCTAAATAAAAAAATATTGGAAATAAAAAAATATTTTTTATTACAACATTAACAGTCTCTCACATTTAATTTTTATGATATGTATAATTGCATATTAATAAAATCAAAATAATTACATACATTTAACAGAAGAAAATAAATGTTATCAACAATTTATAAAGGCAGATAATTTTAGAAGTTGACATCATTATAATACTCAGAAATTTTTTCAAAACGAAATAAAATTATTTTTTGAATCCAAAATATTTAATTCCAATTTTTTTTTTTGCAATAATTAATGAAAGAAATACATTTCAATAAATTAAATTAGCTT
>JAPDSC010155572.1:34878-47372 GCA_026290005.1 Latrodectus geometricus
CGTTTTCGTTACTTAATTTTTAAAATTTTAATTACGATAGATAAAGTAGAATACTTGAAATTTAACTAGAATAGTTTGAACCCCTCTAACATAAAATTATGGCTTAAATAACAGTAAAAAATATCACTAAATAAATGCAAATTAAATTGAAATATTATAATTTAATATCAGTTTCTGAATAAAAAAAAATTCATAGTTCTACTAATAAAAGTGAAAAGTTCATGTAATTTGCATAATATTAAACTCTAATGAAAAGTGCTTATGAAAATGAAAAAGAAGGAATTTTGCTGAGACTATTTAAGAGATAATGTGATTTACCCTACCAATTCTCATATAACTCTTGGAGTTGTTCTATATCATACTTTAGTTAACAATACTAAAAACATTTTGATTGATGTGAAAAAATATTATGAATTGATTCCTCGACATCTGGGAATCTAGGACGTATAAATTTTTATGTTGATAAGATCAGGAGATTTACCATAAAGCCAGCAAGAACGAGCAAAGTGACAAAAATATAAATGACAGAAAAAAATTGGTACTGAAATTTAGTTCAACTAAAAAATAAATAAAACGAAAATTTTTTGTATAAGAAAGTAGAAACATATTATACCATGAGGTTTAAACATGACTTGTCTTACGATAGTAAGCATTCTTGCATCACAATCTAGCAAAGAATCTCACATCGTGAGCTATTTTCCCCCAATAAGAATATGCTGACATTATTTGCTTTAATTTTCAATGTGCTCAATGAGGAATGATGTATGTTACTAAAAAATAAAATGGGCAAAACCTTTTCTGTGTAACTGTCACTGTACACAATTGATATAGAAACTGATTCAGCACAAAATGTTTGCTCTTTGTTCTAAAATCTAAATAATTCTAACATTCCTAAAATCTAAATAATGAAATGACAATTCACAAGTATAATTCAAAACCAATCTACACCATGAATTATTTGGAAATATTCTAATAACAAACTACATTAAAATAAAAATATTTGATAGAATAACATAATAGTATGACGTAAAACAAAATCTCTGAAACATTTACCATTTACTTAGAATTTTCCCCTATGAAATTGTTTCAAATGCTGTATGGTATATAATGTAATATTTTTAAGTAAAAATGAAACAAGTTATTACTTTCTTACTTTAAATGATTATGAATTATGCCATAACTCTTAAAGAAATTATTTTTTCATTGACGTATTTTATTTGCTGCTATAGAGTAATTAGCACCAATTATAACATAACGCGAAATCTAAAAAGAATTATGATTACGCAATTAAATTATAAACGAATTGCAAAAGCAACAGTAAAATATACTTATGTTTTAATAAATTATTTAAATATTATATTTTTGTAGATGATTTTAAATAATTTATATTTTTTATTGGGGTATCAGTAAAAGTTACATTAATCAAAACTTCATGAAAATATTAAAATATAAGTTTGTTTAATTTTAATGAATTAAAAGTTTAAAAAAATTTTTTTAATGTGTAAAATATCTTACACAAGTGTTTATCGATAATGTCTCTAATTCTACTTTTTGACAGATTTGAATCATTGCAATAATATATACAGTCATCTTAAAATGAATTATCTCTTAACTACATTTAAGTAGATATTTGAATTTCTGCAGCCTTTTACAATTCTTCATGAAGTGATAAAATAACATAGACATTATTTTATACGCAAAACTAAAATTATAGAATTATTTCTATTCTCTAGAATATTATAAAAAAAACTAGGAGTAACTTAAAAAAAAAAACTATAACAAAATTCCATTTAAACAAAATATACATTTCTGTGTTTAGAGTCGCCCCAAAACTTATATTTAGGGGAAAAAAGTTTTCTGGATTACCCTAATCTTATTTAGAAATTCCGGAACTGGCTTAACAAAAATAAGCAGGTCTCATGAGTGAATGAAAGAAACCAGAATTATATTCGAATAAGTATTTTTATGTTTTACGGATATATGGCAGAAAACTATAATCCCTCATTTTAAAAATTTGTGAATAGATTTTTTTATTTAAAAAAAATTATGTGTCTCAACATTTCCGAAAAATGAAAGTGTTGATGTAATAAGAGTAAGGAAAAGACTTGCATTAAATCTTGCAATGGCCGCAGAATATCTACACTAAGAAAGCATTCAAATTGGACAAAGAAGTAATGTGTGGATGTTATCGAAGAAGACAAAAATTGAATAAAAGATAAACAACGTTCTGGAAGGCCATCTATGTTAATTAAAGAAAAATATTTAGTTTGAGTAAAAATTTTTTTGTTTTATGATTGTTGAAGTAATGTATATACTATTTAGACCTTGTCAAGAACGACTTTATCATTTAAAAGACCATTTTGAGTATTTTATTAAAATAGCAATGTGTTAAAGTGGTACTAAAGATACTTTCAAATATCATTACATATTTTATTTAAACAAGTGAGTTCTTTTTAAAGCAAACCATTACTGAGGAGAAACACAGAATTGTCTTTGATGCATAAACAGCTATTAATCAAATAAAAAGCTCGGAGGGTGAGATAAAATGGTAAAGATTGTATAAATAAATTTCAAAATAAAGTAATATTAACTAATTACTTCAATTAGCTGGCGCTTCTTCATTATTAGTGTCAATGATGTTTTTCTTTTGGCCAAATTGTCAACAAAAACTATTATTTAAGCATTCTGAGATTTTGCTGAAAACAATTGCAAAATTATTTTTATAATGTGAAATTTTCTGTATTTAGTATCATAATAATGCACTCCTTTACATCAATTCTTGGAAAAACTGAACTAACATCTCTTACAAGCTCCATATTCGCATAATACATCTTCATATGAGCTTTATATTTTTCCAAATTAAAATTAAGCCTTCTTCATCAATGGATTTAATCTATTGATTCAACAAAAGAAATTTAATCGTATTAATATATTCTCCATTTATTTTTAAAAAAGTATCAAATACTTATTTTTATTTTTTCTATTAAAATTTTACATAGTTTCCTTCAATTAATTTTCTTAATGGAATTCATAAAACAATTCCTTTTTCTCTGTGTGAAATGAATAAATAATAGTATTATCACCTTTTAAAATATGCATTTATCTTTTTAATATTACTCTTTTAACTCAAATGGTGAAAAATATTTAAATTTCTTCTTTGTATAGTTCATAAAACAAAGACTTATTTTTATCCATGTTATTAAACATATATTCCTTTTAATTATTTTATTATGATATTATTTTGAATACATTAAAGTTTAGAATTTCAATTTTTATAACATGTAATACTTATATTTTCAATAAAAATATTATAAATATGCTTGATTACTTTCTACACACTCTAGATACTAGAATACTCAATACTATTATTGTATTTTGTAATAAAGTTTTTAATGATTGGTTCATTTATTTATTTCACAGATATAATTTAGGGGTTTGATATCTTTATTTCGTAGATTACTAGTAGATATATGATTTTTGTTCCTAGTAAAAGCAAGAGATGGCAGCACTGAATTTAGAATTACGTTCATGACGATTTGTTTTGTACATACTTCTAAAAATATTAAATTATTTCCAATCGATTTGCGATTTCTAAGCTGACAAATATTGAGTTTTCCCCCTCTAACTTCTTAAATATGTTTTAGCTCTGAATAATTATTTATGTTTTAAATTAGGAAGTGGTTTAATCTTCATAAGATGCTTCTGTATCTAACATTAACGTTGAGTTTAAATATCTTTTGTAAAAGTAATTAAGGATTATTATATTTGTCACTGGAATATTTTAGATTTATGACAATCAGAATTAACTTTTTCGTTTTTAACTTAATTTATTGCTTTAAAATTATTCAAAAGAAACTGTTTATGGAATTTTTTTTTTCCATAAATCAAGATTCAAAATTTAAGAGATTATGTTATTCTAAAGAGTTATTAACAAATGTATTAGTTCCCAATTTTTACAAATTTTGAATCTGTTGAATCTAGTTAGTACCAATATTGAAGGTGAAAAACATCAATAAATTGTACATATGTTTGGTAAGAATACAGAAAATATACTCCAATCCATTTCCTTGTGATTTATGAAATAAAAAACTTTTCGAATTCAAAGTATTTTTCTCAAACTATAAGTTTATTAAGTATATTATCCCCAATATATTTTTCACTGTAATTTTTGTAACTCACCTTTAGTTTTAAGTTCTCAATTATAAATTTGCACTCTATTCAGCATTCATATTATTACCTATTCAGCATTAAATAAAATTAGAAATTTACACTATGTTTCTATTTGAAAAAGTAAGAATCGTCATTGACAGAGTCTCATATTTTGGACAGCATTGATATATGCGACAAATATCATTCGAAAAATAAATAAATTCTTCATCTTATTAATAATGACATAAGCAACTGATGAATTATGTATGACGATGAAAATATTACAAATCCGTCAAGTATCATTTCGAATTACTATCATAAGATAGAAACAAATCTTTAAGACGTGGAGTTTCGAATTATAAATAAAAGCCTAATGTTAATTCATATGTTTGTAAAAAAAAAAAATCTTATGTATAAATATTTTTAATATTCTTTAAAATATAAAAAAGACCCAGAAATTATTTAACTCAATTTTTATGTCATGCAAAAGTTAATGAGATAATAAATAAACATTTTTAGATTTTTCTAAATCATGCATTATTATTTTGAGAATTGGAATACATTTTCTTATAAGTTTAAAAAATTGTTAAGAATTGGATACGAGATTCATGATTATTCTTATGTTAAAATCTAAATTATTCCTTTGTTAAGGAGTATCATGTAATTATCAAACGTGGTGTCATGGAGGTGAAGAGTCAAACGCAAATTTATAAGATTTAGTAATACATGAGATTCACCAATTTTAAACAAATTAATCCGGTACAATGATGTATCTTATTTTGCCATATCTGTTAATTCCCTTGGCAGAATTCTTCTCTTACTGATCGTTATTTTATAGGATAATATTTCGTTAGCTCAATAAGTGTATTATAAACAAGTCTCCCAATATCCTACAGTTTCTTGTTTCGATCGTCATCAATAACACATTTCTAAGACTGATTAATGAGTTAACTTTTGCGCAATCTAGATTAAAGAGACGAAACTCTTACCATCCTCACATTAAAAATTAATAAATGTTATCTTATTCACATAATTATGGGCCAAAATATGTAAAATATGCTTTGGAGTACGAATGTGTAAGCACAAAAATATTAAATAAATAAAGCCTCTTTGTAACTATTATTTTAAAAGCTAATTGATCATAGTATAGTTTGAAAAAAGCAAGTGAATTATTATCTAATATCATGCAAATTATAATAAATTTGCTTAATAAATTTATAAGTAAGATACTGTTTCATGTAAGAAAGAACAACAACTACTGTGACATGAGAGCACGAAATTTTACAAGTTATAACTTGCGAAAGAGAATCCTTAATAAGCTGGATCTCTAAATGTGTTTATTATATTGCGTATGATGGTCTGTAAATTATAGGTACGATTTTATTTTTTGAAGCACTAGGAAGGTCGAAAAATTTTAACAAAGAACTATAATGTCACAAAAAATTGTTAAATGATATTAACTCCATGGTATTGTAAGCATATGATGGCTGGATAGCTCTCCCAGAACTTCTCTGCTGAGCCCGAAACAAAAATATAATGCCATAGATGATTAGTAAAGAAGGATTTGCCTGTAAGTAACCCTAGTGATAAATCAATATCAAAGAAATTTCATAAGATTATGGCGTTGACATTTACAACATTTATAGACATAAGAGGATAAGTTAGTGCCTTTTTCAATAAAGAGCCGAGATTCAGAATACTTCATTTTTATTTGGAAAGAACTAAGTAAGAAATATTATCCTGTAAAAAAATGAGAAGCTGCTTATTTTGAGATATCTATATCCAAATTAAAAGTAATCGTGTTTAACTATTAAATTTTACTTTAAATACTCTCTGTCAGAATAAGACTACGCATTATCAAAGAAAAATGTTGATTTATGATGATTTTAATTAACCAAACTATATTTTAAATTGGTCAAGCCGTCAGCGCTTAAGGAGAGACATCCCATTTGCTCACGTAAGAAACATGGTTTTATTACAATAAAATTGTTCCATCATTGATTTATAGTGGCTTATCTCCCATGGTATCATTTTTAAACATCTCCTGGAGGCAGTTGTTAGATAAGAAGGAGAAGATTCTCATGATATCTTGTATCAAGGGAATGAGTGACAGCAATAGAGGAAGTATTTTCGAGTTCCAAATAACGACTTTTCAAAAAAGCAGTAGGAATTTAATTTATTTTTCTGTAGGGAGATGCCCACATGGACAAGACTGTATTTGTTGATAGTTGTCGTTGTCGATAGAAGTCGGAAAATAATTTTAAATTTGATCCAGACACCTTTAAAAAATTTTTACAGAGAGGCAAAAAAAAAAAAAATTCTTATCAATTTTTTATGATTTTTACAAAATAATATAAAATGGAGTAGATAGGCATATTTGTATTTAAAAATCAATGCATGAGTTTTCAGTATTGAATTAAGTACATGCGAAGAAATCTTCAAGTTGGTGAAGCCACCTCAAAAGTGACTCTTACCTTTAAGAGATCTTTTTTCGAAAAATTATTTTTGAATATGTTTTACGGACATATGTGGAGTTAAGCAGAATCTTTGCAATTCCCATGTTTTTCTTTGGTATTTTTACTTTAAAATTCTTTGCTAGACGAAATTTTACATATTTGCAAGAAACCGTTTTCCTGCAAGTCAGTTATTTTCATTTCGAGTCAAAGCTTTGAAAGGTGGAATAACATAGCAGTCATGTCCGCTTATTCTTCATTTACAGACATTGTTTAGTTGAGGTCAATTCTCATTATCTGGAAAAGTCTAGAAATCTTGCTCTTCTTAAAAATCTGCAATGTCTGAAAATGTAGCAATTTGAAAACACTACAATGTCTATTTCGGAATTATTTTTATATTAAAATATTATTGAAAAAGGCATATATGAAATCTTGGCTTCCAATGTCTTTTTCAAAAAAAGATTCAGTTTTCGACGAAAATAAGACACAATTTGTATAAGATCACATATTGATTAACCCTTTCCTTTTTGTTGGTATTCAGAATATTTAAATATTTCAGGATATCTTTGAGAAATTAAATATTTAATATATTGCATTCATTTGCTGGAGACTCTAAATCATTTTTTGCGTTTTAAGCATCCAAGTTTTGTAACGTAGAGGTTTTTCAAGTAATTTGAGTAGTTAATGTTTTGAAACATTTTTTGACGGTTCAATTACTGACTTACTATGGGCTGAACTTGGTTTGCAGTCCTCCATTTACCAATCATTAATCTATGAAAAAACACCATACGCGGTTGTTAGCATAGTCAAAAATTCTCACTCTATCAAGCATGTGATGTATAATCCAGGAACATCAATTGCAAAAGTGAATTACATTCTTAAGATGTGTCAATTATTAACAACTACAATCTTCATAAATGGAAAAATAGAGATTATATCTACCAAATATTAGTAGCCTCGTTTAAAGTATCAAGACTCATTTTGATGCTTGTAAAGTTAAATGAGGTGTACCTATAGTTTATTTTCTGTGCTCATTATGTACTGTAATGTATTATTTTTTAATTGCCCTCAATTATACATACAGACATACTTTTGATCCCTGTGAATTTTGTTTGATTACCACTGCATAATATATATCCTTATCATAAGACGTGTGATATAAATTTCTACACACAGAAGAATCGACTTATTTTTCTCAAGAAATTATATTTTTGTGTTTGAATTTTTAATTTTGGACAGAAATTTAAATTTTATTACATCTTACTTTTTTTTTTAAGAAAAGAAGACTCAATATAATCTTTATAGCATATCTTTATATAATAAAGCATATCTATAATAATAAAGTATTATAAGCATATCTTTATATAATAAAGTATTTTAAAGACAAATAAAATTTCTATAATCTCATCTTTGATTTTCTTAACATCAATTTACTGTCTCTAATTTAGAGATGGAATAAAGGCAGTTACAAATTGATCTACTACAAGACATTATGTAATACTTATGAAATTTTATAAATATATGTATATATTTATAAAATTTCATAAGTATATATATTATATAATTATAAATACTTATGTAATACTTCCATGCTGCTCTTCTAAAACAGGATTCTGTTAGAGAGATTAACTCAACAGAAGCAGAAACTAACTCAAGGTTAAATGTTGCCAACAGACGTAAACACTAATTTATTATGCGATGACTAAAGTAGTGAATTTTCCCAGCAGTCTCACAGTTTGAAGGATCCTCAAAGGTATTTATAAGATTCTCATAATGTACGCACTTTCATAAACAAGCATAATTTCATTGCAAGATTTCAGAAAGTCTTGCAATTTACATAAAAATTACAGCGGTAAAACTTGTTCTAATTCAAATGCAATAAAGAAATTTAACTTTTAAATTAAGTTCAACTACTATATTATATTTGAATTATTCTCTCCTTTCGAAGAGTTAAATAAAACTCTTTTTATAACTCTTCAAAAAAGAATAGAACTTTGAAATTTTTCAAAAGTCAAAACTGCGATTCACTGGAGTTATAAAACAAATGTTAACTCAGAATTTCTTTATAAAGTTGCACTAACTGACAAATAGAAAAATAATTTTAACTGGGCCAGTGTGTTACTCTATATACATTGATTAAAATTAAGTCCGTGTGGATAAAATCATTTTTAAAATTTCTCTTTAATAATTGTCTTAAGTATTTTTAAAGCTTTTCCAACTTTTTAATTTCATTAAACATTGATAAATATTTTAAACAGAATCATATTAAAATATTTGCAATAAAAATAAAATAGGTTATTCGTAATTTAAAAAAGAGTTGTAAAAGACTATTTTTTCATAGGCCTTGTTGCACCAATTTTTGATTTAATATATATTTGCAATTTAGGCTGCGATATCGTATGCTGTTTCTACCTTTCGAAATATATAATTGATTAATTTTAACTTTAGAAGATACCTTTCTAATATATATGTAGAATCCAAAATCATAATCAGATGTCACTAGTTACTAAAGAACATCGCGCATAGTCCCAGAGAGTAAAAAAATACTCAACGACACTAGTTAAGTGGTACATTGTAATAAAGTAAGAGAGACATACTTTTAATTTGCGGAAGCGAGCAGGCGTTCCGTCTATCATTGTCTTCATGTTATGCTGTTTACTAGTGCGAGAAGGTACTACCCCAATATCGATGTCTTTTTTATATGTTACTGTTCGTTTAATATTTATGCAGCAATTAAAGTGTGTGTCAATTTTAAAACTATATACACTACTGGACATTAAAATTGCTACACCAGGAAGAAATGCAGATAACAAAATGATATTTATAGGACAAATATATTATACTAGAAATAACAAGTGATTAAATTTTCAAAAAATTTGGCTGGATAGATCCTGAGAAATCAGTACCCAGAACAACCACCTCTGGCAGTAATAACAGCAGTTATATGCCTGGGCATTGAGTCAAACAGAGATTGGATTGCATGTACAGGTACAGATGCCCATGCAGCTTCTACACGATGCCACAGTTCATAAACCGCAGTGACTCGCGTTTGGTGACGAGCCAGTCGCTCGGCAACCATTAACCAGACGTTTTCTATTGGTGAAAGATCTGGAGAACGTGCTGGTCAGGGCAACAGCCGAACATGTTCCGTATCAAGAAAGGTCCGTACAATACCGGCAACATGCGGTCGGCCATTATCCTGCTGAAACGTAGGGTTTCGCAGGGCTCGAATAAAGGGTAGAGCCACGGGTCGTAACACACCAGCACTGTTCAAAGCACCGTCAATGCGAACAAGAGGTGACCAAGACGTGTATCCAATGGCATCCTATACCATCACGCCAGGTGATGGGCCAGTATGACGATGACGAATGCACGCTGTCAGTGTGCGTTCACCACGATGCCGCCAAACACGGATGCGACCATCATGATGCTGTACACAGAACCTGGATTCATCTGAAAAGATGACGTCTCGCCATTTGTGCGCCCAGGTTCGTCGTTGATCATATCATAGAAGGCGCTCTTGTCTATGACGCAGCGTCAAGGGAAGCCACAGCCATGGTTTCCGAGCTGAGAGTCCATGCTGCTGCAAACGTAGTCGAACTGTTCGTGCAGACACTTGTTGTCTTCCAAACGACGCCGTTTCTTGACTCACGGCTCGTGACATGGTTGCACGATCCATTACGGCCTTGCAGATAACATGCCTGTCTTCTCAGTTGCTAGTGATAGGTGGCCGTTGAGAACAAGGCCTGAAAGCCCATCACACAGCAACAACGTTCCGTATTACCGTCCTGAACCCATCGATTCCATATTCTGCTAACAGTCATTGGATATCGACCGACAAGAGCAGCAGTACTGCGATAAGAGAAACCGCAATCTCGGTACGCTACAATTCGACCTTTATCAGGGTCAGAAACGTGCTGGTACGCATTTCTCCTTCTTACACGAGGCATCACAACAACTTTTCACCAGGCAACAACGTTCAAATGCAATTTGTGTATGAGGAACCGGCTTAACAATTTCCTCATTTAAACACAATGTAGGTGTCGCTACTGGCGCCTGCTTTGTCTGAATGCGCTGAGAAGCTAATCATTTGCATATCACAGCACCTTCTTCCTTTCGTATAAATTTCACGTCTGTAGCATGTCTCCTTCTTGGTGTAGCAATTTTAATGGCCAGTAATGTATATATATAAACGAATTAACCTCCTTTGTTCTCGGTAATGACTGCCACGCCACGAGGTATAGATTCAACAAGTTTTTGGAAACGTTCCACGGGAATGGTTTGCCAAATATTGGCTAAAACTGTCCAATATTTAGTAAGGTTCATTGTTGCAGTGTGATGGGCTTTCAGGCCTTGTTCTAAAACATCCCAAAAATGCTCAATAGGAATTAAGACTGGCTTTCTAGGAAGCCAATTTATGACAGAAAAGTCAGAGGAATGTTCACCCAACCAGCCAATATCAAACCGAGACTGGGAGTTATATTTGTCTTGCTGGAAAACTCCATTACCGTGCGGATAACAGAACTGCACAAATAGATGGAAATGATTACTCAGCAACTTTACTTAATAAATTGCAATGAAGGAGGTTGGTACATGCCATAAGGATCCCAAACAGTGCCACGACAGAACACCCTAGACCATGATTGAACTATCATGCCCTTGTACTGTTAGAACCTGGTATGCAGGACCATCGCTTAATGAGTCTGACGCCATATTCTCAGCCTCCCGTTGAGCTTAAATAGTCAGAATATAAACTCATCATTCCATGTTGCCCGTTTCCAATCTCTACATATTAGTTTTTGTATTCTCTTGCCAGACGTGCCGCCAGATGGCGAGCATTCAGCAATGGTACTTTCGTAGGTCGACAGCTTCCGAATCCCATACGGTGAGCGAGCGTTGCTCAGTCCGTTCGTCATTCAACTAGGTGGTAATTTGAGCTAATGCTTGGCTTCGCTGGCTACGTATAATATACCAGAAACGTCTTTCACTAGGCAGTGTCAAGTCTAATTGTCCTTTGCAGTTTTTTCCATCGTTAGTTGTTTGTTCGCCATCCATGTATTATTGGCATACTCTTGACACTATGGATCTTGGAAATCCTAGCTGTCTGATGATTTCGGAAATTGAATGGCCCATGCGTCACGCTACTAAGATTCGTCCGCGAAGGTATCTAAATAAGGCCGTTTACCCATATTGACAATTCCAACAACTAGTTCAGAACAATAGCGTTACCACATATATGCAGTTACCGCAGTGCCCTGATTCAATGATTTATTGAATCACTTAAAAGTTTAAAAATAATAATATCCACTTAAGGAACTTTATCAAAATCGATAAGAAACAGAAATAAATTATTTCAACCATTAGTGATCCCAAATGATTGAAATAAATTCTTTCTGTTTCTTATTGAAATTTTGTACCAATAAGCGCTTTTTAAAATTTATAGTATTTTTTATTTGCCTATTGTTGTAGGTTTGGATCAACATATATTTGAAAAAAATATTTTATATTGTGAATAAATTAAAATCGAAATCTCATTTAAGTTTAACGAACATGCATGAGAAATATCAAATTTTGTATATACTAAACCTAATGTTTTTATATAGATTTGATGATAAAAAGCTCTAAGAGCTCTGAGTATTTAAGAATTATTTATACATAAATATTTCAATTTTTTTCACTTTTATCTTATACATAACCTAACTGACTGAAATTTTACAAAAGCGTTCATTAACTGCAGAAATTGAATTTGTACTTTTGTTTTTATATTATTAAATCTCCATTATTCAAGATTTACATAAAAAAAATGTTCTATTTGCTTACAAACTTCATAATGAGCCTATAACATTTTTTTTTATCCTTATTTATTTTTAACATGTTAAAAATTTTTACGGT
>JAPDSC010155578.1:0-61005 GCA_026290005.1 Latrodectus geometricus
TAACTTGCATGCCCATATGATAACTGAATTATGTGTATAATTTCATTTGATAATTATGTTGTATGTTGTTAAATAGGAAGCATTGATACTATTTTTTTTCAGTATGAATAAACAGTTACATTGTGTATGGTTGATTTATTTTATGTTTCCTTATAATAATGCTGCACTTTTTTTGTGGAAATCTAACAACTTACTTTTTTTTTTACTTTGCTCAAAGTAAAAGAATTATGCATGCTCATATTTTGTAAGTAAAAGAAAGTTTTATAATGTTTGTGTTTTCGCTATCTTTTATTCTAAATGTCATTACTTATTTACATTCAGGAAGATATTTGTTTTATTTTTCATAATGATTCTAATCAATTTAATTTAGTTGTATAGAATCATTAAAACTTAACGAAGAAATAAAATCTTTAGAATTGTTTTGCAGCAAAGGCAATAATAAATTTTATTTTAAATTTAAAATGTTCTTAAAGAGCTATATAAAAATTAAAAAAATTAAACGTAAAAGAAATGTAACGCAGAAAAATTTTAACCAGAAATTAGCCTATATTTTTAAAATTCAATTTTTCTCTTTGAATTTTTAATTTATATTTGGTACATTAATTACAAATTTACTCACGAGAAAGAATATTTTTGAAAATATCAAGAATATTTTGATATTTTCAAAGTTGAGTAAACTATATATTTTTAAAATAGCATGTATATAGTTTGTCTGGTTCCTGGTTGTTTTATTTTAGGGTGTTTTATCAAGTAATCTAAATGGGACAAAATGCTCTTGTGAGTTAAAAGTAAGTTTATCCTGTTCATTATTTTGGTGTCTTTAATACTTATGCATGATGGATGTTCTGGACGTCAAGATGTGATTATGGAATTGTTTCTACTGCCTGCTTTATGTTGTCTAATATGAATCTGCTTGGCAAGTTTGATAGTTTTTTTTAAAGTTTATTTTGATTTTGTTTTGTTGATTGCTTGAATATAGATGCTCTTCTTGTTTTCTAAGTATATTTATTTGTTGTATATATTCTTGTCAAAATATTTTAAGCATTGTAATTTTAGTGAAAAGATAAAATCTTGCCTTATAACACATGATTGATATTATTTTATATTATTTAGAAACTATTTTTCCATTTTCTTGTCAATCAAAGTTACCTTATTTCAAATACTTAGTTTTATAATTTTGAACATTCTATTTTCATACCTAAATAGGGATTTATGAAATAGTACATAATTTATCAAAATATTTACTTATAATATAATAATATATATATATAATGTTTCTTACTCATCCATAATCAATTCCATGAATGTTTTTTTAACTATTCACTTTGATTAATTGATCAATGGTTCTAATTTCAAGGAAAGCTCATAATGCTTCTAAATAACATTGAATTAGTAATGCAATTAACATAAATTTTATTTTTAATTAATCTAGGTATAGCGTTGGCATTAAATAAAATATCTTATATAACACGACAAAATAGTTTTAAACAACCAGGTGATTGTATTAAGCAAATTATATACATGATTAGTAAGAAAATTTATTTTTCATAATTTGTTCTTAATGTATCAGGAGTTATGTGTTTGAAAACGTTAATAAATTATATTTTTGTTAATTATAAGAATAGCTTTCTCTATAAAAGACCTATGAAACATTTGAGCTTCGATAACATGTAAAATAATAAATGTATAATTGAAGCATTTTATAATTGCATAACATGCATGTGTAGATTGAAAATTATTATATTTAGAATCCATTTTTATGCAGTAAGACAGTAAATTAGCTTATTTGGCCAGCATTGACAAATTAGATTGAGTCTAATAAATGATATCACAATTGAAGTAGTTTTATTTTCCAATTTTCTATCTGTGTGTGAAACATTTTCTTTTTTGTTTCTTTTATTTTTCATCATCTATTTGAATGCTAATTCTAATAACATATAAAATACTAATGAAACTTCTGCTTTATATGAATTTACTATTTTAATCATAATTAAGAAATTTGCTAAAATAAAAATTACCTTATTATCTATCTTTCAAATTGTTATATTATAGGAAAAAAATTAGAAAACTAATTTCTTAATGATAATTTTTATATTCTGTTTAGTTTATTTTTAGTAGCTTGACTTTATGTATAATTATTTTTCAATATCTTTATGGGTCATTAATTTGTGTTTAACTGTCACTATAAATTTTCAGTATTTTGAATTCAGTTATATAAAACATTTTTCAGTTTGTAAGATTTTTAAATATTGAAAAGACAACAGTAATTGAGACATTTGCTTTATTCATTATTTGCATGAATAAAAGTTAGAGTGCATGAATTTACAAAATTATCATTATGGCAATTATTCCATGAAAATGAAGTGTATTGCTATTTATTTTGATAAAAAAATATTTTGCATAGTTGAAAGAATTAATTTTATATTTTACAGCAAGTTATAATTAAATAATTAATGCTTATTTTTTATTGTTGCTATTTATTTCATTTTCATTATATTATATATTAATTAAAATAATTATTTATTATAGTTGTTACCTTTCTTTTAGCTTTATATGTCATTTTTCTTACTATAATTTAGCATTTTAGAATGAATTAATATTTTTTCTTCAAAAAATTTCTATTTTAGATTAACTTTAGATCTGTAAGCACATAGAAAGTATTTATAGATTACAATAATTAATAAGTAATGTTTATAAGAATTCACAGTTTTGCCAAAATTAATTTTTTAATTTGATATGAAATATTACTGACTTTGGAAAATGAATGAAACTATACATTTTTTACTTTTTTTAAAGAAAACCTCTTTCTTTGTAAATTAAAATTAAATTTAATAAAACTGCTATATATAACATAAAGAAATTAAACTTGCCTAAAAAGTTTCCACTAGTTTTTAAAAATATTTTAAATGCTTCAGTGATGCAAATTAAAGTTCAATGATTATTATAATATAAATGTTATAATAACTGATAGAGGACTTATTCATTATAATTAATAGATATCAATTTGTAACACTATGAATTAAGTTAAGGGTTTTTTTAATTTTACTTGTTGTAAATTTCTGATTTCAAATTTAACCTTATGTTTATTTATTATTTTTTTTTACTTAAATGATATATTTTATAAAAATAATGTATTTTATTTCTTTGTAAAAATAATATATTTTATAAAAAAAGAGTAATTATTTTATTCAGTTAAATGAATTTTATTAATAGTGAGTTTATTTAAGTACATACATTGAAGTTAAAAATTCTTTTATGATCGATTATAAAACTTCAATGTGTATAAAAAAATTGTTTTCAGAAATATTTTGATTAAAATAAAAAAAGCAATTTACCTTATTTTTTTTATTAGTATTTTTGAAATATTGTTATAATAATTCTTAAGCCTTTATACATTAAATTTACAGCTTAATTAATAATATGTCTAGTATTAAAAAAATAAAAATTGGAGATTATTCTTTAAGTTTGTAAAATGACAGTAAATTTACTGTCATTTTGCAAACTTAAAGAGTCTAATTTTTAATTGTATAAATAAATGATATTTGATATATGGAACTCATAGTTTTGTTTTTAGAATTTCTAGTTTTTTTTTTATGTAAATAATAGAAATTATTTTATTTTTTATTTCTATCACTTTAAAGCAAATTTAACATTATCTTGGCAGCAGAGAGTCTGTTTCCTGTATTGTTAATTTAATAAATCTGGTTTAAAAAATTAATTAATATTAATAAAGACATAAAATCATATTAATCATACAGAAAGTAAGTTTTAAATTTACTTTTATTTTTATTAAATTATTAAAAAAAGTGCATGTACAAATAATTCAAGGATACTTTAAAAATTATTTAAAAATTTTGTTAGATTTATAAAAAATAATTTTTAAAAAATGCTATTTTTTTTAATATAATGTCATTAAACATAGTGCAAATATGTTTTTTATTATATTTTTTGCTTTTCATAATTTTTCTATCCAATTGCTTTTTTTAAATTTGCTTTCTTTTTGTCAGTTTATAATGCACATTAATTCAATTAAGCATATACTTACATATGTAGATGTTTATATATATGAACTTATAAATACTTACATGTATAATTCTCATTTACATCAGCATGTAGATATATATATGTGCACATAATTGCTAATATATTAATTGCAATTTGGTTTTCAGGTTGAAAAAGTTCGAATGCTAGATCGCTTTAATAATAAGAAGCCTAATATTGGAACTCTGCATCTTACAGCAACACATTTAATATTTATTGATCCAGAGGGAAAGAAAGAAGCTTGGGTTTGTGTATATTTGAATTTTATACCAAACAGTTCATGTTATGTAAAATATAATAATGAAATTATTCAATTAATATGTTCATCTTTAAATGAAGAAAAAATAATAAGTTATCTTAAATAAGTAGTGCTTTAGGTTAAAGAATATTCTTAAGCATATTTTAAAAGCATATTTGCAAATTTTGCTGCTAATTATGGTAACCATTATATATATATATATATATATATATATATATATATATATATATATATATAAAGGTGAGAGAGAGAGAGAGAGAGGGTGAAATTTGGAGAATATCAACATTAATATAATTCTTTAGTGCATGTCTGAAATATTTGGTAAATATTTTTATTTTTTCTGACTTACATTAGCAAATTTCAACATTCACTACAATGCACTAAGGATGATTTTCAGAGATGTGCATTTTTCTCTATTTGTAGTGTAATAAAGAATTTACTATTACTAATGACCTGTTGTGCTGGGAGGAAAGAATTGTCATAATGAAAAGAGGCTATAAAAAAGCTTCTCAATCTGTAAATGAGCTTTCACTGCATGATTAATTCTGGAGAATTTAAATCTGTGTTAGTTTTAGAAAAAGGCTCAGGATGGATTTTTCTTAACAAATAATTTGGGATTGTTGTTGGGAGGAGGAAATGCTTCTTTATACTGATGACAGTTGTGTGGTTGAACATTAATATTTTAAGTTTAACTAATAAACTTGATATTTATATTGTGATGGATTTTTTTTCTTTACATTGCTTCTTTGTAAAGGGCCCTAAATCCTAAAAATATCATTTAAAAAAAAAAAAAGACTAAACTAAACTAAACTTATATTTAAACATTCTAATACCATTCTTAAAAAAGTAATTCAAAAATTAATGGCTATAAACAGATCATGACTTACAGTTTAAAGTTTATTCTGAAGCACAACAACCTCCATTTCCAAGGTGGGAATTCATTAAGTTTTGAGCTAAATGCCAGAAGGATAACCATTCAGCTGCTAGCATTTCATTTCCTTTTGAGTACTTTCAAAATGCTTGGCTTCTTTAAGTATTATACTTAGAATGTAAAAGTTTGATATTAATATGTTCAAAATGTATTCATTCCAATTTTAATTTTATTGAAAAAATTTCATAAAATAATTATTAAAATTGAGAATTTTTATTTTTCATGCATTTTCAGTTGAAATTGTAATAAAATTTTTAAAACTGGTTTTTATTCATAATGGCTTACTTTAATGTTATATAAATGTAATTTAATAGCCCTTGTTTAAATATATTTTAAGCATATATTTTTACTAATAATATTTTAAAAGTTTGAAAAATGAAAAAGTAGTAGTGATTTTAAAATCACTAATATTTTTTAAAGAAAAAATAAGTTTTTTTTTTTTTTAATGAAACAAAAAAATTTTGTTTGTATGCTTGAAGATAATAGATTTCTGAATGTAAAAAGTAAAATAAAATATGTTGAGTTGTTTAGGTTTAATATTAGAAAATTGTCAAGGGTAATAAACATTGTGATGTATGCCAAAATATGAGAAAAGTTTACAATACATGCAAATAAACTATTTAATTTGAAGTAAACAATGCATTCTAAATAATGACAGAGAATAATACCGAAACTCAATTATATAATTGAAATCTTATTTATTGCCACAACTTAAACTGTTATAACACTTTGAATTTCACAGAAGTCCTTCACTTTTACAACTGCAATCATTTGTGTAACACTTCCTTTTGCAATGATAGCAATTATAGCTTTTCCCACATTTCTTAAATTAACTGCAGCTTCTTTTATCAGCAACTCTTTTTGAGTAGAAATTTCATCTATGTAATATTTTTTTAAAAATTATAAAGTGGTTAAAGATATAAAGATGTTTGATGGCAACCTTTTATTTGCTAATTTGTGTTTTATTTAATTAAAGTTGGAGTCTTCTATATTCTAACAATAATAGTCAACACAATTTGACTGTTTATACAAGCACGGTTAACATCAAGGACTTGCACAAGTTTGTGACTCCAAATTCTTTTTTTCATCTTCAAAATAATTTTGTTGCTGTAATAGAAAATAGTAGAATAATTCTGGTTTCATTTTCTATTTTTATAACAGAGTTTTTATTCACTCAGATCTTAATGTGAAGACATGGCATATTGCAGATCCCCTTTAATATTTTTTTGGAATATGGTTTTAGGTATGACCATCCAAAATTTTAAAATTCTTTGAATTGTTCTTCAGTTTGAGTATTGCCAAATTTCTTTGCCCTTTAAAAAGGTGACATTATTATGATTATTATTATTTTTTCATTTAAACTAAACATGCCACAATAAAGACTTTAGCCTATTACTTCATAGTATGTATTCTTTTGGCAAACTGAACATAGGGAAAACCATTTTATCATTTATTTATGTATTCATGATTATCCATGCAATTAACTTTTTCTGTATATCCTGATTGGTCATTTCAACTAAACCTTGTGTTTGATTATGATGATGTTTTCTATGAATTATTTTGACGTCTTTTTGTATTGGAGCATAATTCATTATTACCATGTGATTGTTGATTTTCCTTATATTACCTATATGTCGTATAGCTGAACCTTCAAGTATTTAAAATATTTGAAGGAAATGATACACTTTTTCTTCAACTGCCTTAGTTTTTCAAGGTCGAAGTTAGATCAACTTAGTTAAATGATCTTGATTTACCATTATGAACTATTGCTCACTATCTCAGTGTTGCTGTAAGTTTATCGGATCAACTTAATCTTTTGAGTTTAATTCAAAACTGACCATTGATTTCTTAAGAATAGCTTTTTTAGGGTCACTATGTTTCATTTAACATTACTTACATTTGCATATAACATTACTGACTCATACAATATTTTTGTATCTAATTTGAAAATGTTCAATCTTATGTTTTCTTACTCCATGGCTTATTCATGTGACTTTCAAAGATATACAAAACAATTCTAATTGATAACACTATGTAATATACTTGTTTCTCCTGGTTTTAATGCCCGAATTAATTTCTTTTAATATTAATTTATAAAACATTAATTCATTTTAATCATCTGTAATCCTAAGGTGTGTATATAACTTTAACAAAAATTATTTCAGAAAGTATTTTAAAGTGCTTTTTTGAAAGAAATAAAAACAGTTGTCTTGTGTATTAATTCACAATTAGTGCATAAAATATTTAAAAGAATTACAATTCACTGCACATTATCCTTTTATTATAATTTAAGAAAAGAAATAAATAAAATCTAAGAAAATGTATCGCCTTTAAACTTAATTTAAGACTGATAAACATTAATGCTCCAGAGTAACAAATACATGTCATGCAACTTCATTTTCAATCAACCGAAAGTTTTAGGACATGCTCCCCTCTTTGTTGACTTTATCATGTCTTTTCTACCTTACCAGAACATTTTGGTGATTGTCAATATACATCAGTAAATCAGAATGTAGAAAAATATAATAAAATCTTTGGTCTTTCATTAACAGATGTGGTTTATGCTGACATGCAAAAGTCAAAATTCTCAAATTTTGGTCTTTCACACACATATATACTCATTTAATTTTCTAATATGTTGAAATAATTATTTTTGAAATATTTTTCAGATATTACATACACATATTGCCACTGTTACTAAATTACCAATATCAACAACTGGGTCCCCATTGCAAATACGGTGTAAAAATTTTCTATCTGTTACATTTGTTATTCCTAAGGAGAGAGACAGCCATGAGATCTATACATCATTACTCAAACTTTCTCAACCTAGTATGTATAAATAATTCAAAATATTTATTATTTCTAAATGCTTGATTATCTGATAATATATATATTGCATTTTTTTCTCAATACTTTTTTGCTCTTATTATTTATTTCACAATACTATTTTGTTTTATTATTGAAAATTTTATAATATATAATATGTTATCTGCATATTATATGTTATAAAATTTTCAATAAGTAGATGCACTGACATTGGCAAATACAACAATTTACCTGCAAATATTTTTTATGTATGTGTAATTTAAGAGAAATTTTTAACAATACCTACATCTTTTATTACATGTAAGAATTAAATATAGCTGCCATATGTTTTTAACATGACTCAGTTCAGAATATTTTTGAATTTTAGAATACATACAGAATCCTAACACTGAAGTTTTATTTAGAATGTATAATTCACTTTTGACCTCTTTAAGACTAATACATTCATAATTCAGAAAACATTAAATTTTTCAAGTTTGATTCATATTTATTAGTAGTATTGATTGTAATAATGAGCCAATTGTTCACATTACACAAACAATCAATTGCTTAAGCTACATGCTATAATCTCACATGGTTCTCATTGCTACAAAATTCTTTCTTTTTTACATTTCAAATAACATAAATTTTTATACTTTTAAAAAATTAAAAAGAAATTTCTAAAATTTACTTAAAGATGAATGAAAAACACATACATTTGGAATAAAAAAAGTATTTTAAAGTAATAATAGTAAAGTAAAGTAAAAATTTTTTTAATTTCAATTTTATGCATTTTTACTAATAGTAACTTTATTCAAGATATTATTAAAAAAGTGAATAAAATATAATATTTCCTATACTAAAATATTTTGAGCAAATTATATATATAATAGTATGTAAAACTAAGAATGCTGAAGTCATTTAACTAATTTGTAATTCTCTAGTTTTACATTTTAAAATTTTGATGTGCCATTAAATTTAATTAATATGTGTTGTGGATTGAAATATGTTTATAAGAATAAATTATTCCTTTCTAAGAAAATTAAGTAAAATATTAATCTAATTTTCAGAAAGAAATAATTAAAGAGTGACATTATTTCCCTATTTTATATAATAGCATGTGAAAAAATTTACATATCAATCAAATAACATTGATTAACTTAAATTTTATTAATTGTAATAATAGACATCATTTATTGTATAATGTTTAGAACTAAAATATTGTAAACATTTGAAAGATATTTTTGCATTGCAAAAATTTAATTTATATTGGGGGAAAAGGAGAGTATTTATTAATTTTTGTTAAAATTATATTGTTATAGCCTATGTTTAGAAATGAAGATTTTTCATAACTTCCCAAAACTGAATTAACTGTAACTAATAGTGATAACTAAATATAAATATTTAATGATTACTTGTTTGTAATTCCTACTTATTTGTTAATTATATTTTCTGATTTAAATTATCTATGTGTTTTTCATATATTAGCTATAATCACTTATCCCCTAATTGTAATTATTCCATTATGAAATTTTAAGATTTTACTACATAAAATCTATTTTTATTTATATTAGAATGCTAAATATGATGTTTTGTATAAGTAAATAAATTTATTTTATATTTATCTGATAGTAGATAAAATATTAATGAAGTATAATTAAAATACTCTTTATCTATTCAATTTACTTTGCAGTTAACATACAAGATTTATATTGTTTCCATTATACTGCATCAAATGAAGATTTACCAAAGCGATCTGGATGGAATAAGTTTGATTTACAAGCGGAATATTCACGAATGGGTGTCCCAAACAAACATTGGGTTTTAACATCCATTAATAAGGATTATAAAGTATAGTCAATTTTTACATTATAATTTCAACTTTTTTTGTGTATTTATTTTAAGTAATTAACTTATTTTTCATTTTAATTATTCTTTAGGTTTGTGATACTTATCCAAAATTCTTATATGTGCCTGCTTCAGCTTCCAATGGAGTATTAATTGGAAGTAGTCGTTTTCGTAGTCGTGGAAGGTTACCTGTTCTTTCATATTTGCATAAAAATCAGGTATATTTTAAAGCTTTTTTTATTCTTTTAATTCTTGACTTGTCAGCAAATAAATGTAAAATAGGATACTTATATCTATGAAATTTGTGGAAAATATATTAACCTAATCCAAGCAAAATTTTTTTATTTTTTTTTTATGAAAATAATATGTTTATTAAATTTTATCTCTTATATTTGAATTAGGAAAAAGTTTGCTAAAATTTTTTATTTTCAAACACTTTTCTTAGCAGGAATTTTGGTGCATTATTTTCTGTAATTGCTTGTAATGCTTTTTTAAATTGAAACAACAAATTACAATAGTTGATTTAAACTAATTCAAATAAATATTTTACTTATTGTGAAATAATTATAAAATTAATTTAATCTCTATTAAAGTGTAAAAAGCTAATTTTTTGATTTAAAAAAAAATGTTGAATTAATTTTGCTTGTGATTTAAGGACAAATATATAATAAATTGTTCTAAAATAAACAAAAGATTAAAATTGGTCCTTGTTGGAAAGAAATCCTGGAAATCGTTTGAATAATTTGTACTAACCAAATTTTGTATTAAAGTTATTAAGCAAAAAAATTTGAATATTCTTATGATGTTTAGTATTATAAAAAGAATATGTTGTTTTTACATTACGCTAATACAAATACTTTACAAAATCGTTGCAAAATAGCTTTGAATTAATTATTTAAAATATTGTACAGATAAACTGAGAAAAAACAGAGTTTTTCAATTCCTGATTCAAGTTTCTTTCATTAGTCCCATTGACAATGGTTCACCTTTCCCCTCTCATTTTTTCTCTATTTCCTCATTCACTGCTTATTGGTTACAGTCATAATCATCATCACTATATTTATTGTAGTTTAGGCATAGTTTAAGAAAATGGCTGATTTTTTTTCTTCATTTCATTATGATTTTTAAATTTTCTTTCATCCTTTCACCATTTTTTTTTCTTTTCAAAGAAGATATTCTTCGAAATTTCTTAATTTGTTAAAGTCTATATTGTAATCTCTTATTAATTCAATATCAATATTTATATGATCATCAAATGGGACTTATGTGAGAATTCCTCTTTCTAAAGTGGCTTCTATAATATTGTCTGAAATTACTACTTCAACTTATTATTTTTTTTTAAAAAAATTGTATCTTTGAAGCGATTTGTTGTAATCTTTTGAGAAGTTAGATTCTAAACACTGTAAAAATAATTTATAGTATCTAATAGATTAACGTAAAAAGCAATTCCATTACCACTGCATTTTTTCATTTGTTTGATAACCACCATTTTATATATTTATAAAATAAAATATCATCACAAGATTAAAATTATATAATAGAAAAATGTATTCTACTGTTTTTAAGTATTCAAAATACAAGGTAAACAAGAAAGTTCTTGCTGTTTTTAATAACCCAAAAAAGCATGACATAAAGAAAATGTAGCCTATTGTTGGTTCTCAAAGTAATCACTATTGGCACCCAGTACCTTCTGCGAATGTATCTCCAGTTGTGCAATCCCTTGTGGTAAAATTCAGGGCTTTTGGACGCAAAGAAGTCCGTGAGTTCTTTGTACAAGTCTGCTTCATTGGTAAAGCATTATTTTGCAAAGGAGAAAATCCAGGGAATGAAAAAGGTATGATAATCTGATGATGCAAAATCAGGTGAATAAAAAGTATGGCTCAAAGTCTCCCAACCAAGTCACTGTGTGGTATTCCTGGCCACCTGCACAACATGCGACCTCACATTATCAGCCAAGAACAATACACCTTTGCAATTAATAAGTGCTTCTGTTGCAATGCCTGTTGCACATGCTCCAATTGATGTGTCAGGTCTTCAGTGATCATTTTGCCTGTTTGTAGCAACTCATAGTAAACCACTTAATGACTTGTCTACTAGACACAGCACATATCTTACTTTGGTGTATAGGTGATCTTGCACTGTGTAGAACAGCATCCTGGGGTGGCAACTAATGCTTTGAAAGCTTGGGGGTGTCATACAGGATCCACTTTTCATTACTGGTCAGCACTCAATTGAATATGGATGCTCTATGGTGGTGAGAAAACAAATATAAACAAGCTACCACTTGATGTTAGTTATGGTCTTCCAACAGCATATGAAGAAGCCAATTGCTCAGCCAGTACATTTTACCTAAACATTACTGATGAAATGTTACCATTTCTCTGAAAATGTTAAATTGTCTGGTAAGTTCGTCACACATTTAACTACTGTCCTCTTAAATGGCACCTGCAGAGCTTTGTTAATTAAGACCTGAGGTCATCCACTGCGAGCTTCATCACAGAGGAACTCCTGACTTAAATTTTTGAAACCAATGCCTTGCTGTACTTCAATTCACAGCACTATCTCCAAACGCTTGAAATATTCAACAACTTGATGCAGTCGCTGATAAGCCTACTTTGAAGTTATAAAGCAAACAACACTGAACAAGCACTTTTGACTTATTCATTTTTTACGCTTCTATACGTGTTATGATTGATGAATCTGCACAGTGAATCAGCTTTTATATCGACTGATATTCCTACACTCAACTATGTCTCAACCACATCATATGCTAATTTTGGTACTTATTCTCACTTCATTAAATGGCAAGAGCTTTCTTATACAGTAGTACTTTACCTTGTAGAAATATACAATACAGTTTTATCTAGTGAAAATTCTTTTTAGTTAAAGTTTTAAGCCTAATTACAAAGTGATTTATTGAAAATTTTTTGTTTCGTCCATATTGTTTGATTAATTATTATGCTCTGGAATATTTTGATGTAGTTCGAACACCAAATTTACCTATCACTAATAGCATCAAATTCTCATACCGGTCTTGGTCTTTGTTACACCCTATTAAAATTATTATATATTCATAGTTTTTCCTGACCATTTTATGTCTTTTAAAATATGCTTTTGATTTGGAATGGTTGGACAAAAATAACTTCCTCTGTGTTGGAAATATCACAGATCATATTCTTTAACTATAACTGATTTTTATTATCAAATAAGTAATCTAATTTTTAAAGGTCAAAAACTGATTCTTTTCTATAAAATCTTTTACATATAATTTCATGCTGATCATTAAATCTTTTTACTCCACCAATTAAAAATAATAAAATTATAAAACCAAAAAAAAAAAAAAAAAAAAAAAAAAAAAAAAAAAAAAAAATAATAATAATAATAATAAATTTTCCTCAAAATATTGCTTTAATTATTAAATTCTACTTAATTATCAGTTCTTTCATACTTTCCAGTTCTTTGTTTTTGATTCAAAATTATTGAAGATATTTGCATTCTGTTTATAATTAGATAGAATTTTTTAAACTTTTTTTACCTGTTTGAAATGTTATTTTTTTACAATAATTTATTAAGAACTTAAAAACATGTTTTTCATGTTGTTTCATACCAGGAACATTTTATTTTAGAATGCACTCAAAAATAACTGAGAAAAAAAATAAATGCAAAAAAGAAAGCATGACCAAAAACAGTTGTTTCACAAAAAATACCAATCATTCATAACAAATGTGAATAATCATTTAATTTTATTATGATGTGAACTGTTGTGTTAGATGAATGTTCAGTGTTACTATTGTGTGAAAAAAAAGTTTCTGTAAACAATTGATGAAAAATTTATCACATATTTGATTTTCTGCTTTTATTTTTAAAAATGTTGAGAAATTCTATCCAAATTTCTTTAAAATGTTGGATAGGAACAAAAATGAAGATAACTGTGACATTTTCTTTATTTTTGTTCCTAGAATTGCAATTTCATTTGAAATAATGATTTTTCTTTTAAAATTGGTAATTTTTTTGTATAAAATAAAACTTGTTATAAAATTTTATTGTAAATGCATATTTTTGCATTATTTTTAAATGCTAGCATGATTAACAATCTATTTTATACTTTGTATTAAGTGAATAAATATAAGTGAAGTTGGTTCAATGTTTTAAAAATTTCACAATCATGTATAAAATGTTTATAATTTTTACTTGCTATTCAATTTTTTTTCTTTGGTATTGATCTAAGCAATCCCATAGCTTGTAATAATTTAACAATAAATAATTATTTTTAAATTAAGAATCTTTAAATTTCAAAAGTAATAAAGTTCAGTTTTGGAATAGAAGGTCCCAGTTTTAAATCTAGGCTTGTTGAATTGGATACAATTGCTGTTATATTTTTTAATTTCTACGTGCATATGTATTGGGATTGAATCTTGGGAATTTTCAGGATTTCCTTCATGTTAATACAGCCCACTATCTGTGAGAAATATTTAGAAGATAATAGAATAAATATTTACATGTGTGTTTTACAACAGCTTTTATTTATTAGATTATCTAATATATGGTGTTGATATTAAAAGTTTCTAAGTTCTTTTTATTCTATTAAAATTATATTTTTTGGAAAGGAAAGTGTCAAGTTCAATCACAGCTGTTGTTGAATAATGGAAAATAGTTGCTGCATTTTTACTTTAGATATACATATGGTGTTTGAGAGTTTTCTAGATCTCCCTCTTTCAACATATGAATAAAACCTATTATATATGACATATTTATCAACAATATGGTTGCAAAAATTTATAATAACCTTTAATTAGATTTTATTCCCTATTTAGTGTTGAAATTAAAAGTCTGCTTCAAAAGTGTTATGGCAAGCCATCATTTGACTAAATAGATGTTCAGATCTAAATTTAATTAAAAATGCTGTGTTGAATAAGCTTATAAAAGTATTAATCCAAAATTTTTCCTAAAAAAAATATTATTGATTATTTTTGTTCATATTCTTGTAGAGAAATATTCACCTAAGAAATATATTGAGTACTTAAAATGGTAAAAAATGTTATGTAAAATGTAATAAATTAAGAAAATTAAAATTTATTAAGAAAAATTTAAGAAAAAACAAAATAGCTTTATTATAATTTTATTATTATGTATATGATATGTAAAATTAAATTTAATAACCCTAGAGAAAATTTGGATAAATGCATTTGAGCATTTAAAATGATGAAATGAATACAAAAATAATGGAGTAAATATTAAAAATAGTAAATAAATTTTTATATTGTGAAGGAATACATTTTGTTATATGTTTTTTAAATGTGATTTTAATGAATTCAAATTTACTTTTTTAAAATAATTGAATTTATTTAAAATGCATCACTTCAGTGAAGTCCTTATACATTTTTGATGTTTCTTAAATTTTGAATGCTTTTAATATGTAAAATGATTTAGATAACTTTTTATTAACAGGCTGCTATTTGCCGTTGTAGTCAACCCCTATCTGGTTTCAGTGCACGTTGTGTAGAAGATGAGCAATTGTTGAATTACATATTGAAATCAAGCCCCAATTCAGATTTTATATATGTTGTAGATACTCGTCCTAAAGTAAGTATTATAAATGAACCTTACAAATAAATTTTATTTTTGCAACAAAAATATGTAGCTCTTGTATTTTTTTTTAGATTAATGCTATGGCAAACAAAGCTGCAGGAAAAGGATATGAAAATGAAGATTTCTATAAAAATATAAAATTTCAATTTTTTGGAATTGAAAATATTCATGTAATGAGAAATAGTCTCCAAAAATTAGTTGATAGTAAGTATATAAAAAAGAACTTGTATATGATAAGTACATCATATTGGATAATATTATCTTTGCATAGTATGTTTCAAGACACAGAAAATACTTTGTAAAATAGTTATTCTTTATAATAAGTTGTTTGATAAATGAAACATAATGTGGTAAATTAATTAGTTTAAATTAATTTTAGTAAAATAAAAATATTTTCAATCAACCTTAATTATATAAAAAAAATCTTATGAAGCTGCTCATAGCATGTCTTTGTTAATTCTGTATTTTTAGAAGCAATTAATTTATAAGGTATGTGTGGATTTGATAATTTTTGAAAGGAAACATAAATTGATTGAAAGAATTGCATTTTAATATTAATATTAAAATTTTAATATTTTATACGCATATGATTTAATTTATTTCATGTGTATGTATTTGATAATTTTTGAAAAAGAATATAAAGTGATAGAAAGAATTGCATTTTAATAATTAAAATAATTTTATTAATATTAAATAGAATTTAATTTTTATTTTTTCTTTATTGCCAACAAATTTGTTGTTGGAGAATTTGATGAAAATATTGATTTCCACTTTAGTAATTCTTTATCAATATATAATGGCAAAAAGTTCTGATAATTTTAAATCTTGATAAATATTAATTTTCAAGTTCCTATGGCAAGTAAAATATATTTCTTATTTCTTAATTAATGCTAAAACAATTATGAGCTTTAGTTTTTCTCATGTTTTTGTTTTCATAACTCATATATTATTTACACAACTATGAATCAAAGTTAAGAAGAAGGAATGACATTTGTGTTAGTATCCGTATTTAGTGAATAAAGAGGATGATTAAGGAAGAGTTGATTTCTCTTTTTTCTCAGAGGTGAGATTTCTGGTTGAAGATTAACTTCTATTGGTATTGATTATCAACTACTGATAAAAAAATGAGTTGATCCTAAATTGAAGGAAAAAAAAAAAAAAAAAAAAAAAGATAGCTATTGACTTATTCTTCTGTAGTTCTACCACCTGTTACAGACCAAGGCTGTCTCTAAAAGTTTTTTCCATTGGGAGTCATCCACTGCCATAGATCTTCAATGGTTAACTCTAATTTCTCGTAGTGTTTTCTTACTCGTATTCTACTTTTGCTTTCTTAATTGTATTCTACTTTGCTTCTGAAGTTTGGTCTACTTCTTTTCGTTTTTTCATCAACTTTTTTAAATGTGACTTTCTTAGGGTTAAATTATTGTATCTACAAATATATTCCAACTACCTTAATTGATAAACCTTTATTGCTTTCTCTCTATATTTTATTCTCCAGTTTTGGAGTAAAGTTCATAATTGTAACATATTCTGTGTATATTATTTTTTAATCACTCCAAATATTTTTCTTTCAAATATTAATAACTTATTTTCCTTAGATTTTGTACATAGCCCAGCACTTACTTCCATGTATATTTATTGGTTTTACTAAAGTTTTATGGTGATTAATCTTAGTTTCAATGCTTAAATATGATGACTTATAGCAACGTAATGTTTTATATTTTTTACCCACACTCCAAGCAATTAAATATTTCTAAGGATTAGATTAGAGAGAATGATAATCTGAATATATGAAAATATCTTCAATTTTACTCTTCTCCTACAAAAAGCACAAAGCCTTTCCAACTAAATAGTATTTTGTTTTTAAGCAAATTCCTAAATAAAACAGATCAGAAGAATAGTCATAATTTAAACTGTGACTATCTCAGTTGAAGATTAATTGGGCTTCTGTTAAATAATTGATTTTTCACATAAAGTTTCATGAAGTCATCCAACAGTAAAGTGATGTGAAATTTTTCCCCATTTTCATCAAATAGTACTAAATAACAGGGTGCATTTTTAAATTTGATGTATGTATATGCGTTCATTTTAAATTTCAATGAACACTCACACACTTTATGTATTCAAGATAAAAATTGCAACACATTTTTAAGATTAATCTTACTTAAATTCTTAAATCTAAGAATAGAAATCAATGCAAAAAGACTAGATTTATCTATTTGCTTGGCTACACAACTTTTATTACATAAAGATTTACAGTTTGGTATTTGGAATTATTATAAAATAAAGAGAGCTTTTAAATATTTTCTTGTTAAATCATAATAATCCTTTTTATTTCAAAAGTGCTACACGCGAAGTATTAGTATTTCATAAATTATGAAAGTAAATTACAACTTTTGTTTGATTAAATAATTAATTACTTGTCATGTTACTAATGAAATATTTTGAATAATATAAATAAATTTTTATAGCCTGTGAACTCAAAGTACCTTTAATGAATGCTTTCCTAAGTGGCTTAGAAAATTGTGGATGGTTACGACATGTTAAAACAGTTTTAGAAGCAGCTTCTTTTATAGCTGAAGTTTGTATGAATAAAATATTTTAAACAACTGTACTATTGTTTATAATTTAATTGTTAATTAAAGTTCAAAATTCCAATTAAATTTCAATTAATAATGTCTGCACGACATATATTTTTCATAATTGCTGTATATCATTTTTAGAAAAGAGATATTTAATAATTGTGTAATATAATTGATTTTTTATATAATTGATTTAATATTGTGTAATATAATTGATTTTTTAATTCTATATGTTTTATAACTTAAACGTTTTTTCTATAGAATGATAGTTTTTATGTTATCAATTTTTAATAGTTAAGATTATGTATGCATTTATGTATTTAATACTTTTATTACATATTTAAACTGCTTATTTTAAATGATGAGCATAAAAATATTGGAAATTTTGTTTTAAATAAATAAAAGGCAACTATAAAAATAAATACAGTTGTATATATTTGTACTATCAACCTAAAATATTATAATTTTTTTTAATGTTTTTGAATGACAATGAGTTAAGACCATCTAAAACATTAATATTTTATATCTTTTTAAAAGTAAATCAAATTAAAAAATATTATTTTCAATACTCCTTCTAACTTGATCTTTAATAAAAATATTTTATTGAAATGCAAATTCAAATGTTAATAAATATCAATTATTAAATTACTCAAATACTTATTTATTTTTAGGCTCTTGACAAAGGTACATCTGTCCTTGTTCATTGTTCTGATGGATGGGATAGAACTGCTCAAACCTGTTCCCTTGCTGCTCTTTTACAAGATCCTTATTATAGGACAATTACTGGATTTCAAGTAAGCAGTTTTACATTTCTGACATTATTTTTTGTTATTTATCTTTTAGAAAATTTTGTTTTTTATTGTTGAAACTTTTATTATTTATGATAAATAAGTTTCAATATTTCGGCTTTTTAATTTTTTTTAATCCGCAATTCAATACTTTTAAAGTATCCATTAAACTCTTTCTTTGTTCCTTACTAGCATAATTGATCCATGTCAATCTTTTAGCACAACTCTTTGTTAAATATTCTAAGAATTCCTTCAATACAATTTCTAAATTTTCTAGATGTAAAAAAATTATTGGTTTGGTATAATTTATATTTTAACTATTAAAAAATATTTACTTTCAGTGTATTTTAGGCAAAAAGAGAAAGATTAAAAAGAAGTATCAAATTTCCTGCTCCTAATTCCTATTAAGAAATAAAATGCATATATATTTTTATACACCTTAAAATCTATTCAAACTATGTCATCTCATTAATTTAGGATTATAAATTATTTGCTTTTATACATATTGAATTTTTTTGTTCAAATGGATTAAAAAGCTTTTTTCTTTTAATATGTTTTTCACATATTTTATTTTGTTTTAATGCAAGAAAATATTTTATATAATTAAATGCTAAAAAATATTAGAAATAAAATAAAACTTTTCTTATAATTAATGCTAAAAATTATTATATTGCATTTTAACATTTGTTGAATAAAACATAGTTGTAAAGTATTAAACATTTATATAAAAAAATTCACTTAAATAATTTTCTTAAATCATATTAATAATTTCAAAGTGTATGACCACCATAATGGTTCTGGAATGAATTCGTTTATTTTAAAATCACTTTTATTGTTTTTAAATTATATTAACATTATGTACAATAATATATATTTACAATAATATGTATATATACAATAATATATAATAATTATATAACATTATGTAATATAATATATTCGTGTATGAGGTCGTTTGGTATTATAGTAGAAACCGTCAAAATTTATATGTAACATGACATAAATATCAATATAAAATTTTTTCAGAAATGTGAAATTAGTATTATTATTTTATATTTTGACTTCATTGCTTTAATGCATATTTTTAGGCTTTAATTGAAAAGGAATGGATTTCTTTTGGTCATAAATTTACTGATCGCTGTGGCCTTATTCAAGGGGATCCTAAAGAGGTAGCCCCAGTTTTCACACAATTTATTGATGCTGTTTGGCAGTTAACACAACAGTTTCCATCTTCATTCCAATTCAATGAAAGATTTTTGTTAACTATTCATGATCATGTATACTCATGTCAATTTGGTACTTTTATTGGAAATTGTGAAAAAGAAAGAGTTGAATTAAGGTAAATATTACTTTATCATATTCAAAAAAGAAAACTCTTAAGAGTTCTTGTGAATTAATTTTGGTTTCCTTAGAAATGATTAGGAAGAAATATTAAAAATAGATATATCATTATGTTCTATTTCTCATTTACTCAATAAGAATAATAGTTTTTTTTTAAAGTAATACAAAATATTAGTTGTACATCAATTTTATTGCTTAATGTTTCATATTTTTTCATAGTTCACTTCTAAATAATATATTCAAAAATTAATACTTATATTTATAATAAAAGGATGCAATATATACTTATACGTAATCATTATAAAATAGTAAAATTTAAAAATTAATCAAATTTAATAAAACTAAAAAATATTATACCAGTTAATAAATTTCAATTATTGTTTTTTTGTTCAAGAATGTGTTATATTTTGAAATTTATAAAACATTTTTATTTTTATATGTTTTTATAAATTTACTTATTGAATTTTCTTTTTTTATTTATAAGTTAATTTATATTTTTGTGTGTGAATAATATTATCTTGTAGCAATGCAAGAATATCTTTAAAAGTATCTAAAAATACTAATTCAAGAAAATTTTTTAAAAAATGAGGCAATTTATAATATTTTCCAAATATTTTAATAGTTAAAATGAATCTACATATTATTCAAGACTTAGAAAAAAAACTTAGAAAGTTTTTACAGTATTGATTTTAATTGATGTTGCAATATACTTAGATGATGAACTATTAGTTAGATTTTTTAGTGCTTAATTTCATGTAATATTTTTTCTGTTAGAATTTTTTACTAAATATTTTTATTTAATTATATATTAAACCATTTAATCCATAAAAATATTGTTCTTTTACCATTAAACCTATCTTTATACTAAAAGAAATATTCAATTTTAGATTATGTGAAAGAACATATTCTCTTTGGGGATACTTAATGAATCATTTGTCTGAATTCTTAAATCCTCTATATAGAAACGACATGGATGGCGCTCTTCGTCTTAATCCTGCTCCTCAAACTATAAAGTAAAAATATCTCTTTCTTTTATCAGTATATGTAAATATTAGGGAAATGCATTTTAATTTGTGCTTTGGTCATAGGTTTTGGAGAGGAATGTACAATAGATTTGAAAATGGAGTACATCCCAGAGAACCATTGGGAGATATGCTTGTGGCTGCTAAAGACCACATATCTAGTCTAGAAGATCATGTTTTGCTACTTCAAAAAGTATTGTATATTTATTAAATTAAAAGTTTCATACAGCTTTTAAGTTCAATGTTATAGTCACCTTTTTTTTCTTTATATTTCAACATTATAATTGAATATGAAATTATGTTTTGTATGACCATTTTTCCATTAGATTTTCCAGATTCACAGAAATTAAGAAAATCCATTATATTTTACTGAAAGACTATATTTCATTGTTTCTGTTATATTTTATGTTAAAAATTAATTTTACATTGTGCTGTTATCTTAATTTGATAAAAATAGTATAGTTTTAAAGGTTGTGTGAATCAATGTTATCTTAAAAATTATATTTATTGTGGTAAAATAATGTTATTATTCATATTTTATTTATCTACACTTTAAATTGAATATATTTATTATGTAAGGAGTTTATTTACATTTATTGCAATTGTTTTGCTGAGTTTAATTTATGATTCCTCATAGACATACAAAATATTATTTATATTTTATGTATATTCTGTTACCTTGTCTCATAGTGACAAATGAGTATTCCTTGACAGAACAGGCATCATGTATCCAGGGAGTATTCTCCTCGCAGGGTCTCCCGTTGCATAAAAGCCATTCCATTATGCTCAGCTAATTTCCACAGGCAAATCTTGAGGTTTAGTCAGTCTTCCATTCTCAATGTTCCTCGAAGCTGCTTATTACTCTTAGTCATGGGCTACTTCTTGATTGTTTAGATGCCTCTTGGAGGCAGCCTTAGATGAGCAGGAGGAAAATTTTGAAGCTCTTATGTGATTGAGTGTGTTGGTCTCTGTGAAGAATTGCCTGTACCAAAAGGATGAGTAACAATACATTCTGTGACAAAAGATTTATATAGTAAAATTATAGTTACTTGTAAAGTGTGGAAGAATTTGTAGTTAATGTAACTGCTATTGTTGGCTGTTAACTATTGCCACATGCTTTGGCATAGAAACAAAGAGTCTTTGAATGTATCTAACTCCTAACTCCTCGAAATTAGCATGTAAAGTTTTGTATAACTGAACCAATTGTTATAACTTCAGAATGAAAAACATTTTTGATTACCAGTAGTAATTAAAATAATGTTAATTGCAGCACACCCTGATATGGGATAAAAATTAGAATCATGAAAGACATTATTTAGATTGGAAATGAAAAAGTATTATTATTAAATTACTGATGTTTTTTTAGATTAATTCTCTGATATATGTTGAAACTGATAAATTTGTTTAATAGTATTTCAAGATGCTGTTCTATTACAAAAGTCATAATCATAGTATATTGCAAAGAATTTTGTGATTTGGTGTACCTAGAAAAACATTTTTTTAAAAACCATATATGATTTGTATTAAATTTATGGTAATAAATGAAACTATTAATTTTTTTGACCAAATTATGTATTTATTATATGAAATGATCTGTCACATATTTTCATAAATGTGGATGATAATAAGTTGAAAATTTTAATTTTTTTTTCAAGTCTATTTCTACTGTGCAACACTAAAAACTTCTGTGTTTTGATAATCATCAAGTTCCTTTTCAGTATTATTTCCTTGTAATATCTTTTCTTTAAAAATAAATTTTTCATATTTTCTTATTATCTCATATATATTTTGAAATGTACATGTGTATTTACAATATACTCTGTTGCTCACTTGAAATGCAACACTTTAGAAAACCGGAGATATTACAGCAAAATTTATTTGGTAGACAACATGTCATACACGGATTAAATGATTGAAATTATAGCCACTTGTAAAGTGTGGAAGATGATAGAATTTGTAGTTAATGTAGGTGCTATTGTTGGCTGTAGCTACTGCCACATGCCTTGGCATAGAAACAAAGAGTCTTTGAATGTATCCTTGGGATATAGCAATTCATGGGACTTCCTCATAGTGTCAAAATTGTTCTGTTGTAGCAGTGGATGGTGAATCTTAGGTCAGTTGTGCAAGCATAGACTACACGTTTTCGATTGGTGTTAAATCGGGAGATCGAGCAAACCTTATTTTAGTAAATTTAAGCAATTTGTCTATCAGATTTATTCCTTCTTGATAAATGATGTAGCAAAAATTTTTCTTCATTCTTTACTTATTACTAGAATATTTTATGTGAAAGTTATGATTATTGTTATATTTAATTGACCAGCAAAGTTTTTTTGTATTAATATTTTAAATTAGTACATATTTTATATTTTTATCAAAATAATATAATTAGACTTTTTTCTATTATATCCATATTCAAAGAAAAAATGTTGAAAAGTTGTTAAATAATTTCTTAATTTTAGAGAATAACCCAGATGAAGAAACTTCTTGGACATGGTGATACCCTTAATAAAGAAATTAATAGTTCCATGAGTGATAGTGGACTTGCAGATGACTTCAACCAAAAACTTAGTTTTCCAAAAATATCTAATGCTGCTGGCGATGGAATTGATTCCGGATTTGAGAATGGCAATGTTACTGAAGCAATTGGTAACTAATCATTGTACTTATGATGTAATGTTGATAATTACCTATTTGAATTTAAGAAAATATTAAAAGAATTGTTTCTGCTGAGGAAATTTGAATTTAATGAGTTACATGTATTTTATTCTCCCTCCTATAAAACGAAAAAGAGGTTAAGAAATATAGCAGCATTTGTTTTTTAATACTTTTAAATTTAATATTTATTTTGATTAAATGAAAATCTGAATATTTTTATATTTCTCATTTTTGTCCTAATTATGCATTTTAAAGTGGACTTTTTCCAGAAGTTCTTATTATTATATATTAATATTTGAAATGAAAAAAGTTTTAAGTTTTGACCAAGTATCCCTATAATTTCTTGACAAGTATTATAGAAATTTTATTTGAATATAGCTGGTACAATAAAATAATCTACATTTAACAGTTGCAATATGTATACATAATTTTATAAAAAACTCATCAGAATAAAAGGATATGAAATAAAAATAAAAATTGAACAAAAAAAAAAAAAAAGATTAATAGGGTTATGATCATATTACAGATAAACAGTGTCACACTAAACTATAATTTCACTTTGAAAATGAAACAGTTTATGAATTGTTATGTCCAATGGTCCCACTTGTGTAACAATTGGATTTTAGATCTATGGGGGTTCTCAAAGGAGCTTAGACTTCCAATTGTCAACCTGAATTGTCCTAAACATGCTTTATAGGATTCAAGTCTTAAGATCTGGTTGGAAATTTCATCTAGTAAATATTTTCACCTTCCTATAAATCGTTGATCACCTGATGGCATTTTCCCCAAACAACATTCTAAATAGTAAATATGGATAGGACTCTGTGATCTCATCATTGTACATAACTTTAGTAACTGTTGAGTTCCAGGGTGATCTGGTTAGTTAGGGTGTTGTTCTCATTATTGGAAGATTCTGACTTAACCAAAGATCTATTGTATTCTTTAAATACAATACGGATAGGGTATGTTAAATAGCTCATGGTTGCAATGTCCTCCAAATGAAATGATATTTTTGAGAGTGGCAGGTCAAGTATTAGGGTTCTACTGATTGGTTCTTGCCTTTAAATTATGAAGACTACCACTCGGCTATTTAACAGGTAGAGGCCAACTTTGGGATTGGTATAGAGAAGTATGCTAGTGCAACAACAACAGCAACACTAGTTACAGTATTTTGTTTAAAGACATGGAGGAGGGAGAGTATAGATACCTATTACGATATCTGCACAGATCATCAAGTATCCGGCTATAATTGTTGATTTTACAGATATTGGCTTACATGTAGTGATTCCTTTTAGATCTTTGGAGAATTAATAAACAGGCTGTACTCATTGGTGTGAAAAATGATTGTTTCTTGATCCATGCTCCAATCTCAATGATTTCTGCACTAAACTGCATTAATTCTTTTGTTCATAGAAGTGAGCAGAAAGCAAATGCAAAGTTTTCTTGCAAACACCTTTCTTTTTAAAACCTGAAACAGTTCTCAAGATACTGGAAATTATAACTGTTGAAATCTGCTGTGGCTGCATTTAAATAATTAGGAATACGATGTATCTGCTATACATCATTATAATCTATAAATAATGATCGTTGGCTTTCAGTGGCTTTTGGTTAACCTTACCATGGGTTTCAAACAATGGATCTAGTACTCTAAAACTGAAATTGCTTATCGTTAAGTTCAATTTTTAAAATTTCAATGTTAAGTTGTTCATAAAATTTTAAAAACCGAATTATTTTGATGACATTGGGGGTTACATTGAACTCTCTACTAATTTGGATTTCAAAATTGTTTTACTTTTAATTTTTTTTATTCCTTCATTTAATCATTGATAGTTACTCATTTTTACTGCTTAAATTTAACCAACTTAATACAAAAAATAATTAAATAAAAAGTTGATTTATTAAAACAAAGAAGTGTAGATTTTTTATGCGCATTTCTATTGTTAATATCTCTATCTACACATGTATATATTAACTTATGTATTTAACATGCAAAATTTGCATCATCTTTATCAAGATTTACATTTTAGTTAGGTCATTTCATAAAATTTGAGAAAGTGGAAATTCTTTAAGTTTGAACATTAGTATATTTTTTGTGCTTATATAATTTTAAGAATACTTTATTATATAATAATCTAAAGATGAATGTTTTCATAGTATATGCCTACATAAATTATTATTTTTAAATTTATATAATTCAGTAAACATATCATTGATATTTTGAATTAAGAAACATTGTATTTTATTTACATTTTGGGGACAAAAATTCATGCTATAATTTTAATTAGATTCCCCAGAAGATGAAATAGGAAATTCCTTATTTTATCAACTTCAAGAAGAAATTGAATCAGTTGCCATTGAATGGAAAACATTGAGAAATGTTAAAGAATGTATTTGTTCTACTCCCTTTGATGATTTCAGTAGAAAGGTTTGTATTTTATTATTTTGGAATATAGATACCTCTAGTTGTTTTATTCTCACTTTGTCTGGATTGAAAAGTAATTTAGGAAGTAATAACAGATTAACTGTTTTACTGTCAAATATATTGTGTAAATGCAATTTTTCATTATATCTAAAAATAAGTAAACATTATGCAAATGATTAATACTAGGTATTTTAAGTTCAATTTATTCATTTTATAATAATCACTAAATAAATTGTAAACTTTTAGTAATTCATTAAGCAAATATATATTAAAGACTATTCTGTGTTATGATGGTGTAAAAAAATAAAAAAAATAATAGTGCTGATTTTTAAAAAGTGTTAAATTATTGTCAAAATTTTTTAATATTAGTCATTAAATGTCTTTTTTTGAAATTATGATTTAGTTTCATTGCTGGAGCTGTGGTGATGTCTTTTGTATCCGGTGCATTGATAAAAGAATTCCATTAAAAGGTCACATCCATCACAGGCCTGTTCCTGTTTGTCGTCACTGTTATAAGGAATTAATGAGGACTAATTCAATAGATTCATAAATATACAAAGTTTATAAATATGGAGTAAATGTATATGAATTTATAAAAGAAGATACAAATTTAATTTTTACCTGAAAGTCCTATTAGCAATAATACTATTTAATTATTTTTAAAAAACTTTTATTATTTCAGATAATAATATATCATTTAAATATATGTAAAACAATAATTCCTGTACTTTGTTAAAATAAGTTGTAATAAAATATATATGTTAACAAGTGTTAAATATGTATATCAATTTTATTTGAACTGTTTTTAATCTAGATTTTTATAATTTGTAATAGAAAAGCTATATTTATCAATAACTTTCTGTCACAAGAGCTTGAATATTTTATTTGAATATTGATATTGTGTTTATGTTCAAATGTATTTGTTATATAGAGCTGTTTTGTTTATCATTTAGGTCACAGAGTATTATTTATTATTTTTCAATTTTAATTTTTCTGGTGCAGGTCACCAATTTGATTTATATGATTTGTACTAATTTGTAAAATATGTGGAAACGCTTAATATTTTTATTTTGTCTTAAACTGTTTATGTATATTGGGCATTCTAAAGTATATAAATTTAATGGTAAGGAATTCTATTTTTATGCAGAATCACTTCTATGTATTCTGTTATTTAAATATTTTCATAATTATATGTATATTTCAGTAAAAATATAAACAGCCATTTTAATAAAATGGCTATGGACAAAATATTTTAATAAAATATATATGAATGGAAATGTTTATTTGTATATTTTAAAATTTAAATGAACTATTAAAAATTAAAATAAACTTAAAAAAATATCACCAAAGATATTTCTCTGATAAATTATGAATAGTTTATTTGAACTTTTTAGATTATTTTAAGGTCACAATTTAGAGTTTTTTTTATTCTTTAATAAAAAGTTTATAAGTTGTCATATTCATGTAAAAATGTATTTTAATAAAAGAAATTGGAAAAGATCCATTGTCATTGATTAGTTCTAATTAATATACCCTCTAATGATTATTGTATTTAATGTAATAGCATAAAAATTATATCAATAAAATTTGTATTTATTTATGTTTTTGTATGTGTGTTTTTTATAGCTCTTAATTTTATTAAAACACATACAAAAAATTATTAAAGTATTTTCCCTTTAACTGTATAAAATTCTTGTATTGTAAACTTCTACTTATGAGACATTGCAATACATGCCTCATCTTCATTAAATATTATATCAAACTTTTTACATTTTTCCAGCTGTAATTGTTATGAAAAAATTTTTTTCTTTTAAAATATAAAATGTACTTTTTTCATAAATAAAATATTAATTATAAGGGCAAATGTTTTGTGTATTTAAGTTGGTATTGTTCGGTTACTAATTGTGATAATTGTCAAACAAGTTTTCTAAAGATGCTATTATTAGAAAAAAGATTAGATTCCTATCAGAAATAAATTGATAGTTTATATTTTACCAGATGCTATCAAACAATCTTTAAAATGAGAATATAAATTGTACTTCAGGAATGAATCATCACATTTAATCGATGATTTTTCACTGATTTAGATATTCTGATGAGCCATTGCTGATCAAATTATGAAAAAACAGTGCGTTTTTTACACGGACTTTTCTTTTAACATATGTCTTTCATTAATTGTTTCATCAATAAAGATTCACCACTTTACAAAACTATCTTGCGATACTTAATGCTAACTAATTTGATTTATAATAAGAAATTAAATTTTTTTTTACATTGTACTGAGCTTAGTTAAAACAGAAAGTGATTATTAATGCACCAATAATATTAAGAAAAAACTTATTGAAAGAGAAATAATTTTTTCTCCGTGTTAATAAATTTGTTATTTTTAGCATTATATCCTAAGAATTGCAAAAGCTTTAAAATTTTTAATTAATAAATAATCGTAAAACTTAAAAAAAATATTATGAAATTATTGTAGTTTTTTTATGAGAGTTTTATGTAGAATATGGAATAATCTTGCTATTTATCTCTAATTTCAATTTGGGGGGGACAACTTATTGCAACATTCTTAATTAAATGTGTCGTTATTTTTAAAAATAAAAAATTCTATGCAATTTTTTTTTAAAAATGATCATGTATGATATTTTAGTACCTGTTATACGTACAAAATATACAATTTATAAATTAATTTATACTCATTAAATTTATGGAATGCAATTTCTTACACATCATATAAACAAAAAAAAAGAATGAATTTTTATTATTTACTAAGTATATTAAATAAGTAGATTATGTATAAAATCAACATATTAGAAATAATATTGAATTTGATTTTTTTAATTAAAATTCATTCTATTTAAAAACAGGCACTTTGGGAAAGATCAACATGGTTTTTAATCTGAATCTTCAGGTTCTTGTTCTTCATTATTTGTTTTTATAAGTTTCCATTCTTCAGCTTTCTTTAAAGCATCTTGAGCTAAGTCTTTCACTTTCTGAGGTACATCATCCACTTCTGGTCTTGTAAGAGCCATTAAGATTTCTAATAAATTTGTTTCAATAATTTTTTCTGCACATGAACGACTTGCATGAATTAAGTTATGAACAATGGCAACACCTCTGTGACATACTTCTTTATCAGCACTTGCAGAAAGTTTGCATAATATTTCTAACCAATCTTTAACCTAAAATGGAAAAGATATTGTTACAAGGAATTGAAAAGCACACGTTAAAGTAGTAATAATCTTTTTCCATGTTATCTATTTATGTTGATATGAATTAAAATTATTCGTTATTACATTACTGGAAAACACTGATGAGACACATAATGATGTTTCTCAGTCATCAATTCATTACATCAAGCATGACTTTATATTTGACTATTTTGTACATAAACTTTTAATCCTCGATTTGAATTATTTTTATTATAAAAAAAGAAAATGTTCTGGAATTTTTTTTTGATTGTTGGAATAATTTAGATACTTTATGCATACAAATTTATAAATAATACCTAATTTACTATTCATAAATTTCCACCCAAACTATCATTCTAATTATTATATGATTTTTCAAACTACAAAATTAATTTATATAAGATTTCTAATAGAAATCATTGAAAAATAATTTATGACAATTTAATTTTTAATAATTGAATCATATAAAAACTTTACACAAATGAATATTTTATTTTATTATAATGGTCATGCTTAATGTTGTCTAAACTTTTTTTTATATTATTAAATGAATTCATTTTTTTAATTAAAGTATCTGGAATTTTTTCACAAGAATCGAATTTGAAAAATAAAGCAGGAAGCTAATTTTTTTCGTTCAGAAAATAATGCATTAATTTATTATTAATGCATTATTTTCTAAATAAAAAAAGTTAGTTTCCAGATTTAAACTTTTCTATATTTTATTAATACAAAAATCAGTCATATTTCATTTAATAGTAATATTTGAAAGGGGATTAAAAAATATGTCAGACTAGAGATAGTGCTATATTGTAAAAAGTTTTTTACGTATCATTACATAGAAAAAGCAAATAACTATGCCTTTAATATCAAAATATTATGCTTACATCTAATACTTTCTTGCAAGCCTTTCTGCTGACACTCGTAAGCATAGCTAATGCTCCAGATGCAGCTTTAGATGTTTCTAAATCTTCATCATCCGATATTAAAACAAGGAATTTAACTCTATCATTATCTGGCACTTCATATAATTTAATAACCTATGGAAGATAAAAAAAATTTAAATTAATTTTATTAAAGAAGCGAAATAATCTTATACAATAATTATGGATAAACTGCAAAAAATCTAACTTAAAATCTTTATCTGTTAATAATGAATTTTGCTTGAATTCTGAAATAAGGTTTATTTTTAGAATTAAAAGGCAAAGAAATATTAATAAGGAACACATATGTTTTGATACCAAGAGTAAATGATTATTGATTTATGTGAAGATAATTTAAAATAAATGTTAATAATATTTTAATGAACAAATCAAAATGTTTTAAAGACGTTTCAAAAGGAAAAATTTAACTTTATAACTTAAAACCTTGTTTTAAATTTTTTTATCCTAATTATGCACGATTTTATAGTCATCCAAATATGATCAACATTCCGCTGTGAATTTAAAGAATATTGGAGGTATTATATATTTTTTAACTTGTACAAAATTAGCACTTTATAACTATATTTAAATTTACTTATACAATTATTCAGTTTGTTTTGTTATTATGAATTTGTTTTAATTCACTAAAATTGGACTTATTAACTAAAAATAAAATACGAACTATTTTCTTTTTATTTTCAATTAATAAAATTTTAGTGAAATGCTTTGGGTACAAGTTTGCAAGAAAAATTACACTTAAGTTGAATCATTGTAGTGTACTAAAAATATTACTACAATCAGATTGTATACAAAATTTCAATGTAAATATAAGCAGAGAATATATTACACTTGAATTAAAAAGTGACAACTGGTTCTATTGAAATGTGGCCATTTTGAATTAATTAACAAAATTGGTCATGGAAGTTAGAAATAATAAAATGATTTAGTATCATACATTTAAGATATATATTTTACACATTTTTTAAGTAACATATCATTAGTATGCAAGTTATTTCACTTAGATAAATTTTAATCTAAGTGGTAAGTAAGATTAAAATTTAGTAGATAAATAGGTAAGTTCACAAGATAAATTTCAATCACTGTGAATTTTCAGTATAAATTCAGCCAAAATGTGATTGCCTTGCCTTAATAAAACTTGTTCCAGAAAGTGTTTTTTTCAAAACAATAACAAAGATCAAACAAAATATTCATTTATATAATTTAAAATATTTCATTTTAATGTATATTCATTAATTTTTAATTTATTTAAAAAAGTTGAATTATTTTCTTTAAAAAATTATTAAAAAGTATTATTTTTAATGTATTACTTTACATGTTATTTATTAATTAATGTATTTAATTTATAATGCAAATAATGAGTAGATTTTAACTTCCATAGATCATATACATTTGGTGCCTTGTATTTTTATTTGAACTGAAACAAAACTTCAGCTCTCTGAGAAAATTTCCATATTATAGTGGTATTAACAGACCACAAAAAATTTTTTTCTGCATTGACTTAAAAACATTTCTATGCATATGAACGTTACGTCAGTTAATGAAAGTTCAAATATTTTTTGATCTTATCCAACTATGATGATTTAATATATTTTTCATATGATTATAATTTATTAATTTAAATCTAAGTGAAAAGAGACAACTTTATTTAATTTACAAAAGAAAATATTGAATCTGGCTAATGAATTAAGTTTACCACAAGAAATGGATTTAGTTTAGCCAATTCTGATTCATAGTAAGTTTATGCATTTATGTATAAATATCGACATAATTGATAATAAATTATAATTTTAAAATTAATGATTCCATATATGTTGGAAAATTTGAATGTAATATTATAGTTAAAAAATTATAATATATCTTTCTATAATATAACTCTTATGTAACACATTAAATATTTTAGTACTATTCTTATTGCTTAAAACAATGTATTTTACTCAGATGAGATATATAAAATTTAAATGAAAAATAATTTGTGCATTATAAATAAACTTTAGTTTTCATTAATTTAGAAAAATTCTTCAAATTTTAAGAGGTATAAAAGTATTAAATATAACATACTTCATCTGATAACATAAGATTTAAAATACACTGAGTGGCAGCTCTTCGTAACATTTCATGATCTTGATACATATATTCTTCAATTTTTGTGATGCCAGCATCTTTAAGAATACGTTGCCTATAAAATAGATTTTCTTTGAATTATTTCTATTTCATACAAATCTAAAAATAAATGTTTTAAAATATGTCTACCATAACGTATTTTCAGAGTTCACAGAGTATATTTGTAAAAAATATAATTTATTTTTAATAAAACTATACTTTTTCAACATTTTTTAGTAAAATTACAAGTTTAATTTCTATTAACTGCACTAAATAATTTATATAATGTTATTTGAATTAATAAATGTTTTAATAATTTTAAACAAGTTTTTATAATGTAATTCATATCAAGCTTCTATAAAAAATATTTGAAATATGAAATTAATTTTAACATCTAGAGAAGTTATTCACTGAATGATTAAGACATGTAAAAACTTTTCCTGATACACTTTTGTTGAGATCATAAATACCTCAAACTAGCGTGCATCATAATGACTAAACTAACTATATTAATGAAATTAAGCAATTGTATGTAGTAAAATGTTGTAAATATAATCTTATTTTGTCTAAACCATGAAGGTGAACTATTATAAAAACATCTTTTGAGACAAAATAATTAAAATCATATTATTAAAAGAAATTTGTTTACATAAATTCAAATGTTTTTAATCAATAATTACACAAAAAGCAAAAAACAATTTATAGAATAAAATTATATCAAATAAAAATGCCAGAAAATCTCAATACAATAAAAAGAGTCAGTATGTTTCAATTTTTGGTTTAATTATATTAATGGCAACTAAAATGTAATCATTAGTTATTTAAAAAAGAATTGTTTTAATGACTTATGCATAAGCATTTCACGAAAACTGGTTTTTTCATTTGATACATTATAGGCAGAATGTCTCAGAACACCATGTGAAACAATGAGAGGAGGTATAAAACATCAATATGAATCAGACTCACTGAGAAATCAGGGCTCCAAATAAAGCCTGCAAGTGATGAAGAAAAGAAAAAGCAAGGACACCATTAATAATGGATTAATTTTGGCGTAATATGCGATTAAAACTACCATTAATGCATAATTGATACTTATGTTGCATACATTGATAAACATATTAAAAATATTGAATGTTTTGTGAATCAAAATAAGAGCGATACCAATTCTTGCAATAAGATCCATTGAAGGATAAACTGCCTAGCAGAGCGTTCATTTCTATGCAATGGGTCACAAACGAAGTGCACATAGACTAATTTGACATTAGAGAAATGATGCATATTCATCTCATTTCTACACTGACTACAATGAGAACCATTACCAATCTATCTGAGACTTTATTTAACCATGTGCTTTCTACCTCCCTTTCAAGTTTTTGTATGGTATTCTGAAACCACATATATAACATTTATTTTGAAAAAGATTAAGAAAATAGTTCAATTCTTGTAAGAAAAAGCAAGAAATTTCAGGCATAGCTTTTTACATCATAATAATATTAATGTACATTTTCCTGTACTTTAATTTTTTAATATTTTAAAGATCACTTTAATAGTTTAAAAATAAAATCTTACCTAACGCTTGGACTAACTTGAGCTAAATTTGTCAGAGCCATGAGAGCCTCAAAGTTCTGTAGTCCTTTACAATCAGGATGCAAAAGAGCCATAATCGGTCTCACTACTTCTGCACACTTTAAAAAAACAATTATTAAATAATATAAGTTAATATATATTCTAAGAAAAGAGCAGTTGCATTTTTTGTTAAAAGAAAAAGATGTAACATTAATTTTATGTTTTTGTCTAGATAAAGTCTATTATTTCTTAATGATTTTTACAAAAAGAACCATTTTTCTAAAGAAAAATCCAAATAAAGCGATTTTTTTTTAAAATTTAATTTAATGGAAAGTAAAAAATATTAAACTATTTTCTTATATTATTAAATATTTTTAAAATGATTAAAATTATTAATTCATTAAAACAAAAAATAAATTAACTATTCAGTATTAATTATCTATACTTGAAAAATATTATTTTACTACCCATATTAATTAATCTTACTCTCTGGCCAGGGAATGCCACTTCTGGATTCATGGTAATAGCAATTCTAGCAAGTGCTTGAGCAGCAATTAGTTTTCCTTTGTCAGTTCCTTCTAGTGCTAAATTTACAAGTACCTGGAATAAAAAACAATATTAAATTTTCTTAGAGATGGTAAATATTTTTAAAAACAATAATTTACTATAAATGTTACATATCCCCATAACTTCTTAGCATTTTAAGTTATCAAAAATAGAAATTAGGGGAAAATATTTTAGTTTAAAAATTTATGTATGCAAAATAAATGTAAATAAAGGATTATAGAAGACATTACATTGAAAGAATATATGGAGAGTTTAAATTGCAAAAATAGATTAAAATGGAAAATAATTTATTACAGACATCACATCATACATTGGAAGATATAAGTGTAAAAACTACTTAGAAAAGCATGCATATTTTTTTAAAACATTCAGTTTTAAAAATACATTTACCTCTACAAAAATTTAAGAGTTCAGTAAAACAGCAAATTGGAATTGACATACCTTATTTCCCAAATGTAAGATAAATTGTTACTTTTCTGTGTGAATGCAACTGTTTTCATAAATTTCATTTTTTACACTTAAAAATTATCCTGAATATACAACTATTATACTAAACTTATATAAATTAATGAATTAAATTATTTGCATTTTAATAGTCTTCCAAAATTGAACTAAAGATGCTACAATTTAGATGTCAGTATAGTAGAGTGGGAACTAATTACTAGCAACTCATTTTTTATGGTTAGTAGAATTAATTTCTATATATAACTTGAATAATTAATTAAAAGAGTTTAAAGAATTACAATTAATAAATAATAGCTATAATTTTTTTGATGTCCTTTAAATTAAAAGAAATATAATTTTGATCAATGCAAATTTTAAATTTAAACATTGTAGCCAAAATAAACCATTATAAGATTTGGTAAGACCAATAATTCTGTATGGAAGTAAATATGGGACAGTGAACAAAACTGAGGAAAAACTAATATTTGATTGTTGTTGTCGAGTGCCAACCAGGCTGGCAATATGGGGTGCGCTGCTCCACTTTCCCAACTGAACCATATTTGGTGTGGAGTCCGACTTCCTCAGTACACACATGCCATAGGTACCCGTTTATAGGGTAGGCAACCATTCACACACACACACAAAGACAAGAAAGAGAGAGAAAGTACATCCATGCCCGAGCCAGGATTCGAACCCAGGTCCCACCCATCTGTAGTCAGGTACCCTAACCACTAGACAGGTTGGGCGGCAATATTTGATTAAAATTTGGATAGCAAATTGCGCGAAAAATACATGGTACAAAAAAAATATTTGGAAGATCATTTTAATACACAACTATAAATTAAGTAAACTCAAATATAATTAAATTAATTAAAGTATATCAGTTAAGATGGCTTGGACAGACAAATATAATGATTTAAACCCAGTTAAAAAAGTAAACTTCCTAAATAATAGAAGAGACTGAAAGGGAAAGCTACTATGAGATGGGTGGATAAAACTGAAGGTGCATTAAATGAAACTGGAGTAATTTCATTAAAGATATAGCAGCGAATAAATATAGATGAAATTCATTGATTGAGATAGATCTAGCAAGTAATACGTTGTAACGCTCAAGAAGAAATTTAAAAAACTTTTAACACAAAAGATAAGATCGAATTATGTATTTAAGCATTATAGACTAAACCTAAAAATGAAAAACTTTAAGGAAAATAATTAAAGGAAACTGGAGGTTTTGTTCATTATCTGTAATGAACATGATTCTCAAATACAGGTTAATGCCTTATTCAACATAGATAATAAGTATCAGTCTACATTGTTGTAATTTGACAGCATAAAATCATATTATCTATTATTCAGACAATTTAGTTATCTATTACTTTTAGTGTTTATTTTCAATGAATAGAAATATATATTATTCATTAAAATTATATACGGATAATACCTAGATAAAGATATAGCAAAAAATAAATTAGATAATATGACTTCAAGATTTGTTGATATTTTATTCTTATTTAGTACGATTAAAATAATATTAATTAAAGCAAGTTTTCAAATATAGAAATTATTTTATGAACATTTATTTTACCATTTTGTTCTTCAAAGTGAGTAATATCTCTAATACATTCATTTAGCTTGTAACAATAAAACTAAATGTAAGAATATATTTTATCGGAATAATAATTAAATAACAATAAAATAATAATATCAGTTCAATTATATACTGTAAGGTAGGATTTTGATTAACTATCTTTTGATATTAATTCTCATGGCAAATAATTTGAAAGTTTTAAAAATCAAAATATAAATAAAATATAATATTTTATATTTTAAATACATGTTATCTTAATGAAAATATCCAATTTTTTACAATTTAAATGTGAACATTTCTTTTTTACTTATATATTTATAATGTGTTTATAAAAGCTTTATTTATGAGTAGTTGTACCATTCCAGATTTCAAATTTTATAATATATTTAATACCAAACTATTCAATATAAATATACCAAAATAATATATATATATATATATATATATATATATATATATATATATATATATATATATATATATATATCAATTTGAAGTATAACAGTAATGCACATTTGCATGAAGCCATACCTTAGCTCCACCTTGCTGCACAACAGTACCTCTTAAATCCGGTTGCTCACATATAGCATTAAAAACTCTGTAATTAAAATAGAACTTGAATGAGACATTTATCAAAGTACTATTTCTTAAATATATGTGGAAACATATTCATTCATACCTGCAAATTAGCTCTTTGCTATTTTTACTCTCAGTTTTTGATAAAGCAACAAGAGCAACTGTCACCCCTAATTCACACAGTAATTTAACTCTTTTGTCAACAAACTCTTTAGCATCCTAAAAGAAGTAGAACCAATTTCAATTTTGAATACAAATATGTAATTATTTCGAATAAAAATTCACAAATATTATTCATAAAATATTCAATGAATAATTATTCATATTTAATTATATATTTCCAAAATACGTTCCAAGAGAAAGGATATTCTACATAAATATTCTTAATTAGAGATTCTGGATAGATATATTTTCCAAGAATATTTTACATCATAAAATTTAATTGTAATCAAAAATATAATCAACAATTAAAATAGTTACCTTAATATGAGTTTCAGGAACATGCTGTTTAGCAAATTTTGCTAATTCAACAAGTTCAGGTATGATTTCTTCTGTATCATAACTATTGGTTAGATTTACTAAAGTTGTGATGCATCCATAAACAACTGATAGATCTCCTACCTGTTTCATAAATAAAAATAGCAAACATTGAGAAGATATTTTAGGCACATTTTTATGTTTCTCAAAATTGGGTATAAATATATAGATTTTAAAGTAAATCAATTTATATCATTTTTTATAGAATTCAATTTCACAAAAATTAACCATTTTTTTTGTGAGATACTTTTTTCATTTTTAGAAATATTACTTGAATTACACATTTTTCATTACTTTTGTAAGATCAATCAAAGCATGTATGGCTTTTTCATCTTCAATTAATTCTTCTTTTACATCAGCATCTAAAGTTAAATAAGAAAGTCCTTCAACAGCCCATTTTCTTAAGTCTTTATCTTTCTTTGGATTAATTAAAAACCTAAAAAAAAACAGAAATGTAAGTGTTAGTTTTGAAAGAAATACTTTATTGATACTCAAAATAAAAGAAATTAATGAAATAAATAAATATGTTGTTGTTGTTACTAATCCTCCAGCTGTCTGACGAAGTCAGACAAGATCCAAAAGACTTATTATATACAAATATTATAAAATTTAATTGTAATTGTTGAATATAATCTCATATATAAAATCATATTTTAAAATTATACTCAACAATTTTACTTTGCTGCAAGATACAGAGGTATTCAAATAAATATAACATATAATAAACAATCATAAAATTCCATTAACTTTTTATGTGAACTGAGTGATATTACTATTGAATTCTGGCACAATAAATGACATTAAATTTTTTACAAGTGTTTGATAAAATGAAATATCAAGTTAAAGAAGTCACTTAACAAACTTAAGCAAATTATATATAAAAATCTATTACTGATGCAAATAAACTGCAAAAAATTTAAGTATTCTGTTTAATAATTCAGATTGTTAATAAAATAAACAAAAAAGGTAAAATATATTTTAATGGCATTGTTTATATTTTTATTTAAATGTTCTTTCTCAGCAAGTCACAAAAGAATAAAACCATATTAATAAAGTAATCTAGAATGTTCTTGTATAGTCAGTTGAATTAGGTTAACCCAATTTGCGTCAAGAAGTTCATTATTCATTATGTAAAATAGTTCGTCTCTATTTGCAACCCCAGAAAATGTTACATTCACGTTTGCATTGATTTATTGAATTTTTTTATGATTCATATTAAAATTTAAAAGAAATTATTTTTAATAAAAAAAGAGTGAAAAATCATTAGAAAGCAAAAAAGCTAGAAACAAATAAGAAATCCTTTACATAAATTGAGAAAGTTAGCAAAATTACAATGTTTATAATGGCTTTAGCAATTGAAAATTCAATAAATATGTAAAAGTGATTTTTAATTATTTATAAGTATCAGAGTACTAAGCATTTCATTAAAAATTAATTTAATTCAGCAGTATCAGTGAGATATTTTCAAAAGTATGCATTTAAAAATTTAAATCAATACACATAAAGAGTGATTATTGAATTGCAAAAGAAAACAATGCAATTCAGCAATAATACAATTACAAATAACTTCACTTAAAAATCCACTTACAACTCTATCATATTTAGTTGAGATCATGAAAAAATGATGACTCAGTATTACAATTCAGAATAAATTTTAAAACCAATTTATACTAGTTTGTTTGGTAGCTGCTGAATTTTAAAATATACTTTTGTTTTACATATTTTACATTTTTTAAAATAAAAAGGAATTCAGTATTATATTCAAGAAATGCACATCAAGTTATTGATAAAAGACATTTATCTGAAAACACAATACATATAAGATTATTTACTTACACCTAAATAAGAATTTTTAATAATAACTGGGGAAACATTTTTCTAATTATAAATACAATGTTTAAAATAATTCTTAAAATTATAATTACTTGCGACATGCATGAGCTAGTTTTAAGGAAGAGCCTTCACTGAACATTTTGATAGATGCATCAAAACCACCAACAGAACCAATCTTGCAAAGTCCCTAAATAAATGAAAATAAAAATATAAGAAAAAAGCAAATAAATTTTATTTCAGAATTAAAGGTATGAGCACATTAAATAAATTGTTAACTCAATAATTTTCTGTAAAAATAACATTCGTATAAATGTACTTAAAATTGTAGATTTTTCATCAAATTGAATAAAATCATATTTTTAAAATAAAATGGAAAATATCGAGCAATAAATATTCAAACTATTTAACAATATTTACCATAAAATTTATTATTTCATGGATAATAGAACATAATTAATTTTTCAATCGTTTGAGTTCAAAATTCTCAAAGCGTTTGATAAGAAAAGTAGAAAAATAATTACCAAATACTAAGTAGAGAATTTTTAATTTTCCCAGAAACACTAACAACAATGGTACTAAGTCAATCTTCTACCCTCAGGTGCACCAGACCTTGGCCAACGTAAGATGTCCATCTTACCCTTTACTATGAGCTCAATTTCTTCTCTAAACCATACTAAATTGCCTTACACTTAGTTGCATTAAAAAAATAAGTATTTGGAGTACACCACCTGTTCATGATTAGTACTCTGGTGATGGTCCTGGTGGGCATTCAAGTGTTCTAGAGTTGAAAAAACTATATATTTTAAGTCTGCTAATGGCCATCTTCATATCCTTAAATTTGATAGTAAATGTAAGCTCTATCCTACCTGTAGTAAGTGTGGTGTTAATCAGGTTAATCAGAATCAGGTGTCAATTAGAAGACTTCCTTGTTAATACCAAGCTGTTTTATGGTTTTGTTAAGATTGAGTGGTTAGTAGATCTGTGGTGTAGCAATACTACACTAGATGGGATCAGAAACAACAGCAATAGAGAATATAAAATTGAAAGCAGTTGAGAATCCTAAAATTCTGTTAGTTTAAAAGTTGGCTATTATAAAATATACGATTTACAATTGCTGTAACTGTTTTCATACAGGACATTAAGTATCCCAGCAGTTGAATTTCTAGACAGGATACTGGATTCTGCTGTATTCACAGAATCTGCTGAAACCAGAGATGGACAATTTCAAATTTCTCAAAATTTTGTCATATGTGGTGCTGAAAATTGTATTATTATTGATAAAAGACATTTTTGTCTTAATGACTAAATTCAATTTACAGACTAATTGTAAACCAAGATTTAGTAGTTTAATCAGAAAAATAATAAAATAGAATTGACAACATCTCCCATTAAATTTGAGTTAAGAAACTTATTTAAGAAAAATGCAATGAAATATTTATTTAAATTTATATACTTAAATTTTATGGCATGAAAAGAAAAATTTAAATATTCATCAATATTATTTTTTTTTATATAATAACTATTCCAATACAGCATTTTAGTAAGAGATACAGCTTATATTTTCTAATTTTATTTTTATATATAATGCTAAATTATGAAGAACTTAATAAGAAAAGCTACAAAAGTTCTAAATATAAATAAAATACCTGTATTTTGATTTCATTTTATTTAATTAATTTTTTAAAGCATAGAACTTAAAATTTATAATTTTAAGAAAAAGAACTGTTAAATTTAAAGTGTAAGTAAAAAAATGTTAATATAATTAAAATCATACATAAATTTAAATTCAAAATTGTTGCTAAAATATACACAGTGATAAATGCTAATAGAATCAAACTAATGTAAAATATTATCAAAGGAAATATGGATAAAATTAAATGAATTTAGTAAGATATTTTGAAGTTTATACTTTTTGAATTAGGTATTAATGTCTTTTAATATTAAGATATTTAAAAAAAAACTATTGGTTTTGCAGATCATCAATTTGCTTATATTAAATCAGTCTGATGCTCAGGAGAAATTTATATTTTGGAATATTTTCAGCTATTTTTGGAAAATGTATTTTTACAGTCTGTGAACTCATTTTTATATATCGTATTGCATTTAAATCTATAACTTGATATCACTTACTTTGATAGTAACATTTATTATACAATAATGATGAGAATTCAGTTCATTCAAAGGTGTAAACAAATTTAACTTACAATTCAGATATCAGTTTGAAAATAATTTTCTATAAAAAAATAGTTTCCCAAATTATTGCAATATAATTAAATAAAAATCATAATAATATATTTCAGAAAAATTTCATATTTTAATAAATTAAATATATCATTAAGATTTTAGACTTACAAATTAAATTTCTTAGCTATATATAAATTCCAAGTTGATTAAATCAAACTAGCACCAAATCATTAACATTAATTTTAGTAACAAATCATGTTTCATCACAGCATATTAAATAATTATTCAGAATTAATGATATATTTTGAAGAAATAAAGTCAAACGCATGTTTGGCTAATGAAGATGCCGAAGTGGCTAAATATGATGGAATTTTTATGTGCATGATTATTTTTACATCATTTAGTAATACTTACTACAAGAGCTCTGACTTTTATGTTATCATTCTTTGATTGATATAGCTTCTTTAAAATATCAGTACCCATGGATACAATTGAAGAACATTTGTCCTTTTTAGAAGCAGCAGCAATAATAGCTTCTGCTGCCACTCTCTAAAAGAAAAGGAATTTTTGCATTTAACAGACACTATACACATCTTTGTCAACAAAATAAAATTTAATAGGTATTTAAAACCACAAGCAATAAATTTTCGAGTTAAATTTCTTTTATTTTAATGAAATAAATAATAATAATAATATTAATTCAATAAAACTAAAAAACAATGATCTATACTTAAATATGATTAAATAAAGATTCTCCTAAAAATTACATTAAAAAATAACAAAACTGAATACACATATAAAAAAAAGATTAATTTTATAAACAGATTAATATTGATGGATATAATAATAATAAAATTGCTGATATACTTGTTGCAATTCATCTTCACTGGAAGCCATAGCCAGTAACATTTCTATAACACCTTTTTGACCAAGACAAAAATTTCCAACTTCTAATGGACCCTAGAAAATAATGTCATATTTTTCATGTAAGACACATATGAGATATTAATTTATTCCCCTTTTTATAGAAATTAAACCCCCACATATATTTTTAATCTATATATTTGCTTTATATCATAATATTAAAAATAATCATTGCTGAGTCATTTGTTTTTGAAAATAACAAATTCTGCGGCTATCTGATATGTAAACTGAATATAAAAGTTTTAATTTTACTTGACTGAGAGCAGTGATACATCTTACATAAGTATTAAAAAAATGCTCAGTAGAATTAAGAGTCAGTCATTAAGAGAATCATATTATGCAATAAACTGTTTCTTCAAAAGGCAATCATTTAAGATTGTCTTTTGATGGTCTTTGTGCAGTCAGATATAATTTTCCTGAAGTAAGACATAGCACCATAATATGAATAGTATGAAGGATAACCTTCTAGAGATGAAAACTAATAATTTAACACAAAATGACAAGAGTTTCATCGTTAGGTTTTGTGGCCCAAGGTGACAAGGATGTCAGTACACTCGTCCTGTGTGTTTTTCTTTAAACTTTTATTTGATGATAATTTATTTTATCATCTTTTTCTTTATGAAAAACACCTACCCCTGCTTTATCAGCAATATCTATGTAAATAAAAAAAGAATTCCATCGGTTAATTATCCAATAGGCATACTGATGTGTATTTATCTGAAATATTTCCCTCGGCAAAATGACATGAAGGGGTGCACAACTATATATAACTAACTACTATTCATATATAATATTTTAATAACTTCTACACACTGTAATATTTTAACTTTTCAAAAACTGTATTACAAAAAGATCTGATTTGGGTTTCACCTGGAATTTTATATCTTAAAGCATATTATCGCAAATATAGGCCATTATTTAGCTAGCAAATATTTACAGTGATATTAGAAATGATATAGTATAATACTTGGCTATCCTTCTGATTAACTCTATCAGATATTAATATGCTTCTAATCTCTCTATAGTGCTACTCATAGAGCAAATAATATCTTGATATCATTGTTAGGATTGGTTCTTTAGAAACACAGCAAATTTTTTCTCATAAATATGCACTTTTATTGTTTCCACAGATGATGCAATTAACATCAACTTGGACATTTTAATTTAATGCAACACTTTGAACTTAACATTTAAATTTTATGCCAATCATCTAACTTATGAACAAGTTATATTATTTCACTGATTCCTTCCTTAATTTTCAAAAATTGATCTAAAATGCTCAGGAAGTACACACTACACATAACCAATTAAAGAAAAATATTTCCAAGTACTTTTTAAAAAATATTTTACTTTGATAATTAAATAAATTTTTCTATTTTAATTCTTTTAATACAAGAAAAATGAGATTATTCTTTTAATATAAGGGATGTTATAATAATTCTGCTTCCTAATAGTTTAAATTTAAAATACAAATAGTATTGTTATACAAAAATATTTAATAACTACAAAACAACTTACTTGCAAAAGAACAGTGATGGTTGTAGCAGCTCGAACTTTGTTTTCAATATCTGGTCCTCTCAATTTATCACTAAAAAGTTTTTTATATTTTAATATTGCAAGATGAAACAATGATTAAAATAAAATAAGCTTATTTTTAAACATAACTATTTACGTAACTTTTAAAATTATTGAAAAAAATTAAACATTATAATTTGCATACTTACTTGATAAATTCCATAACTTTGTTCCGATATTCTTCTCTATGTTTATCACATTCCATACCAAAATAAATTCGTTCTAAGGTAACAGCAACATGGGTTAAAGTACGTCCTGTTATATTCATGCTGCTTTCATATTTAATTTCCTGTAGCTCACTGCTGACTTCAAGAAGAGGCCACAAACCTAAATATATAACAAGCTTTACTTTAACTGGAACAATCATTTAGTAAAATATTATCTATTCATGCAATTAAAAAAAAAGTTAAGTTTGCAGAGAGTAAAAATTAAAATTAGTTTTCTTATAGAGGAGATACTGTTGGTCATTCCATCCATTCATTGTTTCATATTGTATAAAAGAAACATATTTTTATGAAGCATTAATAAGATTTTCAAACACATTTTGATAAATATTTTTCTAAAAAACAGCATTAATCAAACTTTCAAATTAAAAAACACAGAGCATGAAATACGAAAATTTGTTTTAAAACTTAAACAAAATGCATATTTAAATAATACAAATAAAAACTGATATTGTTAATATTGGTAGAAAGGTGTTTTTGACAAATTAGTAAGTAATTGTAATATTTTCAAGATTAAAGATTATAACAGTCATCTAATTTGTTTAAGTTAAAAATGGCTAACAGGTAACTTTTATCACATTATTTTAATATTTTTATTTAATATTTCAATGCTTATTTATTAATATGAATTCATTTTCATAGTTTAATAAACATCTTATTTTTATTTCACATGCTAGTTTAATATTTTCAATTTTAAACATATGATTCAAAGTGTCCTAAAAATATAAAATCAAAGATTTTAAAAAATTGTGTTGCTGAAATCATTGGATCAATTAATTAAATAAATTTTTACAGATGATCTATTTACAGTCAATATATTATTGTAGCTATTTTTTAACACTTTTATTTTTGAGTAAATTTTTTTTTATATATTTATTATGGCATTATACTTTATGTATTTCTCTCAGAAAAATGTTTTGTAAATAGACCTGTGTAAACAATAAAAAAATAAAAAGCATTTGAATTAAGAAATACCTTACCATCACTAGTAACAAGTTTATATGCCCAGGATAAGGCTTCATATTCAACATTTTTCATAATAAGTTCTAAAATTGCATCTCGTCCAACTGCAGACATGACACGACTTGAAACGCTTTTACCCAAAGTCTTCATTATTGTATCAATAGAAAGTTCATTATCTAAAAGAGACAAGGTTTAGTGGAACATTATTAAAAATGTTTGACAAATAACTTAAAATAATACAAGATGCAATTCCTGTATTTTCCAGTATATAATCCGCGAATTATATGTTAAAAAAGTTCCAAATTTCGTTGTGCGTATTATACGCCACCGCGGATAATCTGATAAAAAACATTCTCCATCAGAAAAGCTTACAAGAAAGTTTTGAAAGAAATACTGTTTATGTTTCATAAAATTTATAACAGGTGGTACCAAGACACACCAGAGTTATTTTAGCTATAATCGGCTTTGTCCAATTACGTTTAAAAACGAATTCGATTCCTCGTAAAGATATTACAGTTGTAAATTCGCTAACGTCATTTTGCAATTTGCCTTGACGTGAGCTATTTTGTTTTGAAAATATTCAAATTCGTATATCGTCATATGGAAGCGAAAATTTTTTAAGTTACACTGCAGACTTCAAATTAAAAACTATAGAGATAGCAAATAAAAAAATGGTGACAAACGAGTTAATGTGAAAAACAAAGAATGTGCGGTAGAAAAGAAAAATGTATAAAATACGCAGTTTGTAAATAATCCAATTTTTTTTCATTTAAATATTAATGAAGCAAATATATATATTTTTAAAAGTTATTAGGAGCTAAATATCAATAAATTTTAATAAAATCTTCTCGAAATTATCGCTCTTGATCGATCTCGTGCTTTCATCTCAAGTTTATCACACTTTGCGATGAGGTAGATCTAGACTGATATTTTTCATAATAAATGTCTTTTTTTCTATACAATTTATTAAATTTTTAATCATACTGTGCATTTTTTTTTATGTGATACCCATATTATCAGCAGTGCGTACTTTAGATTATTTGCGGGAAAAAATTGATGCGGATTATATATATAGTAATATTCTCAAGATTGGCAATGAAAACAGCATGGAATATAAAAATAGTTTACATTTAAAAAACATACTTAGGTAGCAATTAAATATTAGAATATTTATATAAGACTTTTCTTGCATTATTATAATGTAGAGAACAAAAAATAATTAAACAATGTAATTCATTAAGACATGTAAAAATTAATGCAAAAAAAAAAATGAATTAATTTTAGAAATATAAGTTATTTTAATAACTTTGAGCCTTGTACACAAAAAGTATTCGTCTTTTACAAATTAAAATGTATATACATATATTTTTTTAAAAAATTTATCTAAAATTTCAAAATGCGTTATTTAAAAGCTTTTAACATATTTTTCATAAAAATACATTTAAATACTAAGGAAAATTAAATACTTTGTAAATAAAAATAACCTTTCATTAATTTCTTATCTGGTTTTTTTCCTTCCTTAACATCCATTCCAGAAAGACTATTCAGAATAATTTGAATAAAATACTGTACAGCATTAACATAGTTTTCAGAATTTGAGTTGAGATTCTCGATTAAGAAAGGCACACCAATTTCATGCAGAATTTGTATTGTCTGTAAAATAAAAGAGCAACTTAGTTTTAAAACATATTTATTTATCATTACATATGCATATAAGTTCTTTCAAGAAACTCAGGAATCTTTGTAAAGAGGCAAGATTTAAAAACTGTAATTGTTTTCCTAATAATGATAAGTTTTTTTTCAATTCAAACTTTATTTAAAAATATTTTGTAAACTAATAATTATAAATTTTTAGACATGAAAATATTAAATTAGACAAAAATATTGATTGAATTTTTAGATATATAACTAGAATTTAAATATATAAGTTAAACATTTTTATTTATTCATTTTGAAAAAAATTGCTTGGTTTAAATATAGCTTAGCATTTTAAAGTGATGTAACGATCATTAAATTAAGACAAAATTATCAATCTAATTATATTTAGAATGATCTGTTACAAAATATTAATCTAATGTCATAGAAGATTAAATCACATAGCAAATAACTTGACATAAATTTTTTAAACAAGTCAAGTAAAATTTAATAGCAATCACTGTTCTGAAAAATTGAAAATAGCATTAACTTTTCAATTTGTCTCATACATGTTAGTGGAAGGAAAAAACTCTTAGATACATAATACATTTACAATATTTCTTATACAGAGAATTAAGTAGCAGATTTTCTAATCTTTGAAAAGTTCATTGTGTTTACAAGAATAGTCTTTAACAATAACAGAATTATATCAAAAATTTCAAATTAAATATACACTTGATAGATAAATGACAAGGCTTGTGATGGTAAATAACAAACTCAGAAGAAATATAGGTGTGTGATGTTTTGCAAGTATTTTTACACTCTGCTATAGAAATATTGTAGAATAAGCACTCACAATGCTTGATCAATATGATTATCTAAGTTTTTTTTTATAAATAGTATGCTTACAATATTTTCATGTATCAAAATGAGAATAATAGAATCTTCAGACTAGTAGAATTGGATAATGAATATTAACAAATTTTTCCACACAGAAATTGAGTTATATATCCTGATCTTATACTTCTGTAGTTACCTTATGAGATCTTGAATAATGGATAAATGATAATTAGTAAATCTAGCAATATGATGAAATTATTGATCTAATCAGCAATAAATCAATTAAACTAGACTACATAATAAACATTAGAAATTTGTACGTTTCTATCAAATAGAATCTAATAATTATCAGTATCATATAAATCAGAGTCACAAAACATTAACGTGATTTCTTTAGAAATGATCGATGCTTTGTTCAATGCATTTATTTAGTAAAAATCACAACAAACTTATTTTACAATTGAACTTATAACAAAAATTCCTAAACATGGGAGAACAGAATATTATATCAAATATATAACTAATAATTTAAAAATGTATAAATTATTATAAATATTTAAGTAATTTGTTATAAGTATTTGTAATGTTTAAATTTTTTTTGCTAGAAAAAATAATGAGAAAACAATTAATTAAATTACATACCCGTTGGCAGTTGTTTCTACACAGTTCTCCAAATGTTCGTATTACAGCAAGAGATATTTCTTCATTCTTTTCAAGTTTCTTTGCAGCCAACAATTTGGTGACACCACTTTCTTTCATAATAAGTTCAGCACCAGCTTTCTCTTTTGCCAATGCAACTATATTATTTGCTGCCTTTAAGAAGAAGAAAAGTTTTCTCAAATAAATAAATTGGTAAAGAAAACAGGTATTATATAAGGAGGTAAATACTGAAACTTAAGATAATTAGAAGTAAAATAAAAATGAGACAAAAATATTAAATTAAAATTATAAGTGTTGTTTGGTTGAATATAAGAATGTTGATTTTTAACTAGTAAACTCATTTTTTTATATTAATTCTCATTGATTCAACACCCTGTTTGAAGTCTGGTATACATTTCATGAAAAATGTAAACATTTTATTTAAAAAAAAAAAAAAAAAAAAAAAAAAAAACTTGAATCAAGGAAGAAAAATTTACTTTTCACATATTGCCTTCAAATTTAATCTTTTTTACAAAACAAATGGTCAATGATGAAACTTGCATTCATTTCTTCTTTAATTAATAATTGTTCTAGTTGCCCATCCTATTTATTTTTATTACTTTTGCAAGCATAATAAATGAAATAAATTATAAGCACAAATTCAAAGATTTGTAGCTTAAGGTGAGATATATTTTAAATTAAAATTGTTAGTTTTAACTAAAAATATCAATGCACAATTTATGAAACTAATTTATTTCAATTAAAACAATAGAACAAATTTTCACATAAAACAAAGATTCAAAGTTGTCCAAATCTGTATGAGTGACAAAAAAAGCAACCTTTATAAGTCCATATATGAGTGAGCCAAATAGCAATTTCATAGTAAAATATTTATAATTAGTAAAATATTTATAAAAGTGTATATGGAGATTATATTTTATCTTTTACATTTTGATGTTTGAATATAGGTATATTTATAAAAAAATGGGACGTCATAACAGAAGGGGAGCGGTGATTCTTAACAATGTTTTGGTTTATATATCACTCAATAGTCACTTTTTGAGCATGTGAACTAATTCATCTGGAGCCTATAATTGATATTGGATTTAGAATTACAACAGATATCCATGCTGAGATGGGACACAAAGTTTTTAACAGAGTGCCAAATATAATTTTATATAAATGGAAATATGTGTTTATTTTGGCAAATAATATGTGAATACTAAAATATTTCAATTTGAATTAAAAAAATTTTATTCCACAGAGAATTTGAATTATTTAAATTTTTATTCAATACCTAGAACTTGATGTTAAATTTTTTATAATTTTATTGCGAAAATGGATTATTTAGAAATAAAATTTGATTGCTAAGAATAAGCAAAAGTACAAGAGCTTTCAGTGCAGAATTCAATACACATAAAAATTAATGCACCACGCACACAAATGAATTTATAGATGGATCGTTGAACAATTTAAATTTTTTTCACAATAGAATAACAAATTATGAGATGATTTAAAATCAGACATTTTACACTATTGCTTATTTAAAATATACTAAACAAAATAAAACCATGATGCTATTGAAATTTTATCAAATGCTTTTGGGTACAATTTATGCATAAGACAACACTTCTAAATTATCTTGCAATTATTATGTATAAGATATTTTCATGCAATTTGTATGAAAGAGTTTTTATTCAAGCAGATAAATTTTACGAATTACTATTAATAAGTAAAGAATAAAAGGTAGTTATTGATTTTCCTCAACAACTTTTGTGAAAAAGTAATTTTTTTAAATAACAGCACATGATTTATAAGCATCTTAGGGGAAACAATTTAAAATGAATTTTCAATTGATAATTATAATCAGTTAAAAAATAATTTAAATTTTCTTTGAATCAAGAAATTTGAATATTAAGCAAATGAAAATAAATTACTTGCACTCTATTTTCTGTAGATATTTCTTCTCCTAACAAATATTCAAACATGTTTTTTACTTTGTTTATTGTACTAGCTTGCTCTTTTGCCTGAAATAAGAAAACAAAATAATGTGCATGAAATAGTAATTTACTTTAAAAATCATAAAAATATATTTAAAACAAAGATAAAATTAAAAATTTTTAAACATATTATTTTAAATTTTAGAAAGCAAAGATTACTAAGAATAAGAAATATATTCAAAATAATTTAAAGGAATTATTGAAAAGATTTCTTAAAATATACAGCGCAATGATTCAGAAGAAATTACATGTTTCAAATTGTCCAATTCATTTGGTCTATAATACTAGGTTAATTAGACAATTTGCATACAATTATTGAAAATTTGTATATTTCTTGGCAAATAATCACAAAAAATAGGTACATCTTACTATTTCTTGAAGTTTCACATTTAGTCTTGCTAAAAAAGGTTGAATGGCACTATTGTTAGGATCTAAATGATTTACAGCTCGTGCATCTTTAAATGCATCACTATATTGTTCAAGTTTTTCATAAGCTTGGCACCTCCGAAATAATGCTTTTATATCAGCTGGTGTGATTTCTAATGCTGCAAAATATTTAAAAAAAAAAAAAGTTTAAAAAAATAGATAATAAAATGAAAAATAGCATACATTCTAACCAAAGACATTAAAATTACCAGAAACAAGTAAATAAATAAGCACAAAAAATATTATATTAATACATCTGAAAATATAGCATTTAGTAAAAACATTTGTGCAAATGTATAATCAGCAATTTTTTTAATGCTTTATTACTTTTATGTTATTATAAAACAGATAAAGAAATTAAATTGCAAAGGAATAAATTTTTATTTGAAATATCTTATTAGTACCGATAAAATTCAGAGTATTTTATATTATTACTATTTTGCCAGGAATTAAATTATTTAAAAATAAATATATATTTTGATATACATTTTATGAACTCATAAGTACCACCTTTTTAACTCAAATTTATGTGCATCATATCTGTGAAACAGAAAGACTCATCCAAAATTTCCACAAAGAAAATTAATTTAAAAAAAGATGTTCTCATAATTTTTAACTTCATTTCCTAAGTAAGAAGAAAACTAGAATTACAGTAAAAAAATTTTTTGTTGTGAAATATTTTTTATATAAATCATATTTTGTTATGACAAAAACATAATTTATATGTCATTTAAAGTAATATTTTAATCTAACATTGTCCTTTATTAAATGTGAAAACTTATTTAATTATTATTTATCTTATTTATAAATATAACAGTAGTGTTAAAATAAATAATTCTAACCTGAGGTAGTATCATTCACAACATTTTGATACTGAGCTAATTTTAAATATGCAGCAGCTCTATTTTTTAAAAGTGTTGCCTTCTCTGTACTGCTATCAGAACACAATTTAAGACCTTCTGTATAAAGTTTAACTGCACCAGTATAATCACCAGATGAAAAAAGAGCATTTCCTTCTTTCTTTAAATCAATAGCATCTGGCTCAGTATTTTTTGAAGATTCTTCAGAAGCCATTGCTTTCTCTGTTTTTTGTATAGTATCAGGCATCTAAAGACAATTGAATTTGTTAAATTTAAGTATAAAATATAATCATATACTCTAAATATATAATAATTGCATGTAATTCAATAAAATAAAGATTGATAATGCTTTAATTTATGGCACATATGGCAACAAAAAAACTGAAACTCAACTATAAAAATTTATTTCTGAGTAAAAATGAGTAAAGGAATGGTTTGCTTGCTACTCAACAAAGATTTTTTGAAAATAAGTTTGGTTTGGCTCAACTTACATTTTTTGCACATAAGTCTGATTAGACCAAGATTTATGGCTTAAAGAAAGTGGATTCCAAACCACTACAAATATCCAAGCCCAAGGTGGGAATCAAATTTACCAACTGTTGAACCGAAAACAAGAGCACTAATCTTTTCGTTAACCGCTCAGCTTTTGCATATAGGAGCAAATTTGATTTGCATACGTGATTTAAAATGGATTTCAAAATGTTATAAACACTTATGATAAATTAAGAATAAATCCAATGAAATATTGAATTCAAGACCAGAATGCTAATTCTTCAGTCAATAGCTTGACAATTTAACTAAATATATGTTGCCATTATTTGGAGATAAAGATATATTTTTAATAAATTATTGTTAAAAATTTTTACAAACTATTATTAAAATATTGCTGCTTAGAGAGGTGAGTAAAAATGAAGATTATACAAAATTATTATTAGCCAATAGTTTCCTCCAGTTTTTATAAATAAAATAATCATTTTATTAGTATGTACTATGATACAAATTAATTTCCTTTCTAACATAATTAACAGTAACATTATTATATCGGATAAAAATAACAAAATATAGAAAAATAAGAGAATTTCTTTATGTGAATAAAAGTTAATGCAGAAATCAATGAAAAAATCATTGATAAATTTAAAAATTTTTGTAAAGGTTAACAAATAATTGCATTATTTGTTTCTACTGCTATGATTTTTTAATAATTTATTAATTTTTTCTTATGAATACTAAAAAATTACAAAATCTAATATATTTGTGTAGTTACTATATATTCATTAGTAATTAAATCTTCAGTGATTTTAAAACATAACCACTTTTGAAAAGTAATTTCGTTATTTAACAAGTTTTTCATAAATTTTTTAAAATTTCATTTTCTTTCATTTTTGAATAATCTTATCTTAATTAAAGTGGTACAATTGGGTTGTTTGGAAAGTCATTTCGTTTTTCCAGCCTGAATCAATTTTTTGCTAGTAAAAACCAACCATTTAATGAGTATGAAATCATGCTAAAACCAGAAAAGTGGTAAAAGTTATTAGACTAGAATTGACAGTATACTATTCAATAAAAAATTTATTTGCTAAGCAATTGTAATTTTTTTATAAAACAAAATAGCTTTCTGAGCAACCCAATATAATTCTTACTATCTTTAATTAATTGATGTCTTTTGTTAATTTAAATAGGTATTTTTTTTTATTTAATATGCACTTCAATTTTTCATGTTGATATATGTAGTCCCACCATTTTTCTTCAAATAAATCCATATTGTGGTAAAAAAATTTTTTTCATGAATTATTAAAATACAACTAATTGATTTCAAAGAAGTACAAATTAAAACTAAAAAATGAGCAGATTTAGTCCCAGTTCATAAAGTACCTTGAAGCTGATTTCCATCAAAATATAGAAGACTACAATTACTGTTATGGACTTGTTTGTTTATTGTTCAATAGTCACTTTTTGCACACAAAGTCTAATTAGACCAAAACCTAGAGAACAGTTAGTATGGTAAAGTATTTGGAAAAAGGACTAGCTATTCACTAACATGCATACATGTCTTAAGGACATAAAAATTTAACTGCCTGAAGAAAGGTGTTGTTTGATTTTCCATGGCAAAATCAGGATCTTTTATATTAAATATTTATATATATTTTAAAGAAGTAGGGAATAAAAGAGACATAGTGGTGATGCATTACTCCCCCAACATAGTAATCTGAAGTTCTATCCTCGAGCTGGGCAAAGTCAACCCAGTCTTTCATCCCTTCAGTGCCTCAATAAAAATGAGTACCCAACATGCTTGGGAACTAAACACTGTGGGTTTCATGTTAGACTGACCACCTAACATATGTTTTGCACCCCAGAGCCCTTGTTTAAGAAAACACATATAGGCACGATAGGCCTTGGCCCACTGATGGGCAGTCATGCCACAGAGTTTAGTTTAGTTTAGGGAATAATAGGCCTCATCTGGCATGTAGATTTACCCATCATAAATGGTTTGGGTGCAATAAATTTTTAAGGCTTTAAGACTTTTATAAAGTAAAACAAATTGCAAACACAAACATATATTTATGTAATAAAATATATGTTTAATTTTACAATTTTGTGTTTGCTTCTCTCTTCAGAGAAATTATAATTTTTAACAATTTTTTTTTTTTTAAATTTAGTGTTCAATTACACATACATAGTAAAAATTTACTGAATTTGAGATTGGCTTCTAGCATTTATTAAAATCAGGATAGAGAAAAAGACGCACTAATTTATAATGTTGACCAAGATTAGTATTCTTACAAATAGCAACATTATTTGAAGGAATCGACTAAAAAGGAATTCATAAAACTATAAAATGTCTTAATTTACTTTTAACCTATATTTTCAATAACAAAAAAAATTTTTTTTAATTAAATTTATTTAAGCAAGCGAAAAATAGGACACAGTTATACACCATTTGTTATTCAAACAATGATTACCTTTGTCAAAGAACTATCAAACAAAACACACTCATATGAGCCGGTTTTATATCAAATAGCCGTTTCATTAATGAAAACTTACCTTAAATCAGGATTAAAGTGTACGCAATGCGTTCCAGAAAATTCAAGAGGCACGTGGATCATGGAGTAAAGAATTGCTTAGTGATACATACTATTTATAAGTATTTCCATTTATAGTATCACTCCGATCACCATGACACCAAAAGATGCGATTCTTACGATGTTTTTGTTTTGGTTTATCTAACTATACAGTTGCAGTTAATTATTTCGATATTTTTTTTAACAAAAAACGAGCAACGGCGAATAATAAAGCTAAGATGATATTTTTGGTGATTTAAGGAAACGTTTGATGCTGAATAATAATATTCAGCAGGACTTTTTTGGGATAATAATACTGCAGGCCCTCATTTTTACGAACCTTACGAAAGTTAACGATTTTACAAACGAGTGATTGATTCCTAACATGGTCTTTTTCTTATCATAGTATCCAAAAATTAAATGATTGTTTCAATTTCTTTTTAATCACTAAAATTTGGAAAATCTCTTATTTGCAAATACCTTTTCATACAGTTTCATTTTGCATACATTTTTTAACGTTTGATTTTCATCAATTACTTTCTACAGTCCATGCATAGAGTATAATTAATAGCTTCAAGTGTAAATGAAGTAAGATACTTTTGCAAGAGGGACTATGGCTTGGAGGCTTGCAATCGCTTTACGAAATTGGCATTCTAAGTGAAATGCATTTTTAATTTATACTTGGAATGATGTTACAAATAAATTATAACCTTTGTATCTGAAGAAAGGGTAGGAAACGCTTACATAACAACTTGAGTGAAGACGAGTTACTCATTCATGAACTTCGACAAAGAAATCCACTGCTACCTGAAATTTCATTTAAGGACTTTCTCAAAGCAGATACAGATTTAATTTGTACGTGAAAGGAATGGGATGATCAAATGATTGAGGACATAATGAATGAAGATGAAAAATAACTTTCAGATATTAAGAAAGATACAAGAAGAAAAAATGGTGCAATGCTGCAATCGAATATTTGAAAACAAGCCGATGAATGACTTACAATATTGAGCTACTTTTTTCAAAAAATATATTAAATGCCTTATTAGATAAAAAAAAATTGTAAAAAATGTAGTTTTGAGGAAGAAAAAATAATATTACATTGTCTGATTTTTTCATTAATAAGATAACATTATTTTTAAGTATGAATTTTGCATCTGCTTTGGTACAAGAGTAGCTGGCGCTCTCCAGCAAAATGGCTGAAGTTGTCCATTCTTTTTTAAATTTTTATATAGAAAAAGGAAGTTAAAAAACGTTTGTTGAAATTTTTTAAAAATTTATAGAGAATATTTTTTTTTTTTTTTTTGCATTTTATATTTAAATTTTTTTTGTTTTCCATTTTTGATAGATATTATTTTCAATAGGAATCAAGGATAGATTTATTATTCTTTCCTGTGATATGTCTTAATCAAGTTTAATTTGGGGAATGATCTTTCACTACTAGCAACACTATTTAGTGGGAATGCTAAATTGTGTTTTCAATATGATCTTCTAGTTAGGGAACATAAATTATTTGACACAATTAAGTTCAGAAAATCGAATCAGTCCTTCATATCGAATGAAAAAATATTTTATGTAACTATTATTTTAGTTTAAAGTTATTTTGCGTTAATTATTGTCTTCTCACTTTATGATTTTTTTCCAATTTACTGTATTTTAAATCTGCATTATCAATTTCTAATAAATTACCTAGGAATCTAAAATTATTGCAGTAATTTTTGAGTGCATCAGATATTCCATTTAATGATACTCAAGTAATATCCAAAATTCTAAAATATTTGTTCCCTTTTATCTCCTTTGTGTAGATTGTAGGATTCATCAGCATGTTTAATCAAAGTGTCATTGCTTTTTTCTTCGTCTGACTTTATAGCTGTGGCTCACCATCCAGTTCATCAATAAGTTCAATGGCTTTCTTAATAATGTAATGTCATTCTATATTCTTCAAATTTTGTTTTCAAGTTACTTACTGCCTTTCTAGCCAGTGTAACACTCAAACTGTTTTCTTGAAATTATTTGCTGACAAGATTAATTAAGTTAATCAAATCATATCAAAATATCAAGAAGCAAATAAATTTATAATCCTTGATTTTGACACACGGAATTCATACTTCATGTTGCACTTCTTTAGAAAAGCATTCACTGTCAAATATTTCAAAAAGAGTATCATAAATTTCTCCTTATTGATATGTTAAAGGTTGCTAAGCGCTTAGTAAAGAAAAAGATGAACGACATTATTTTGAATCAATACGCAGAGAGTAGTTCCAGTAAGATCTGGTGGAACAAACTTAAAGATCTCCGATGTGGCCAAGACGTAGGGCAGTTGCTGAGTTTCGGCTGATTACTGGCCATGACTGCCTCCTTAAACATCTGCATCGAATTAATATTGCCAAATCCCCGATCTGTATGCTTTGTGATGGATATGATCCACTTTCTTTCTTCCCGGCGCTGAGAGACATCTCTTTGTGTGACTGATACTGGCGTGCGAGAGACTTATTAGGTTCATAGACTTTTCTTGCCATGTTTATTTAATTCTTGTTCTTTACTCCTTTTATGGCGAGTGGTCTTTTGTAACCTTGCCCATTGGAAATAAAAAAATATATATATCTTAAAGGTTGGCTTCATTTTGGCTATCCCATCGAGTGTTGACGAGACTTTTTAAGGTTAAACAGGAAAGGGTTTCAAAAGAACTACCTTTCACTTAGGAGAAGAAAATAAATTGCATAATTCTTAGATTGACAAAAAAAAATCTTTTCTCATTTTTTTACATTTATTAGTATTTAGCTTTGCTACATTGTTAATTATTAAATTTAAGCTGTGAGTGGTGCTAGGAATACAAAACGCCCTATTTTTAAGATATTATTTTGCAAACTATTTGCTTCCCTATCATATTTGAGATGCTGTCAAGTCATCAGCCTCTCAATCATCAAACAAAATGTTTCACATTTTCATCATTTCCATTGTTGTCCCACGTAGCCAGTAACCTCTAGATTTACTAACTTTAATAAAGCCTAAAAAAATGCTCCTTGATTTCACCCACTACATCACTACTGAGAACATAAGGTTATATCTCTTCAAGATATCGGGAGTGCAATCTAAAACTATAGAACAGTACTTAGCATTCCTAAAGGATTACAAAAATTTCTCATTTATACTACAGCCAATAATTTGTAATATTTCATTTTGACTGCCCTTGCTTAGATAATGAGGTTTGCTGTTGCTACTTTTATTGTTGATCCTATTACACTTTCTACGAGAATTTTCATAACTGTGTCAAGTTATGATAACAATTTCATTAATATTAAGAAACTTCTGTTATAGTTTTGATATAACAACTCAAAAGACCGAATTTTGGCTGCCAAGAAATTCTATGATTTCAATTAGTATTCCCAATCATTTGACCACACAATCTTTTTTTTTTACTTTCATACTCTTGTGTTCGGGAATTAATCAATTTTTCAAATTTTTCTCAAGCTCTTATTTTTAAGAAAACTTTCATGTGCATTAATATTCTTATGTTTATATAAAGTTTTAGGCACATTTACGAGGCTATTGCAGCAGATCGATGCAAGTAATTTGCATTAGAAGCAAAAAACAGAATTTGAATTTATTGAATATAATATGCATGTATGGAGAACTTATTCTCGGTTTTAATTTTTCTGTCGTAATATATTTCACTAACTTTACGTCTATCATTACTTTTCGAATACACTTAACCTTTCTTTTAAGAAGGCCTAATTTCTGAGAAATTCTTTGTCACTTTGTCTTCAAGAGTTAACCACATTGCAGGATCTTCAAAATTAATATGAAGAAAGGAATATTTAATTATGCGAAATTCCTCTTTTGAATGATCTGGATAATTTTTAACTTCCGATTCATTTAATTGCATACTTGGATCATTATTCCTTTTCTTTGGAGTTTCATTAGTATTTTTAATAATTTCATCCAGTATCCAGTATAGCTGATGTTCTTCGGCCGGATGATGTCTATTCTTTTCTCATCGATTCTGATGCTGATTCGATGTGAATATCAGTTTTGTCAGAAAAATCTTCAATTTTTTTATGAAATGAAACAATTTGTATGCCTGTTTCTGAACAGAACCAACTTTTTCAGCTTTGCTATTCTGCTCACCAAATGATTTCTTTTATTTTCCTTATCATCAAAATTTCATACGGTAATTTAAATTAGTATATGCTATTCTAAACTTTAAATATATAATCATTCTTTTTTAAAATAACATTTGCTAAATATTAGAATAAAAATGAAGCTAAAAAAAATTAAAAAAAAATAATCTTTATGATAATTTTTTCTAGCAGATTGTGAAGAGTATGTATCTTTCTAAAAAACGATAAGGAAAAGTTTGGGTGATAGGTAAAACTTGAGAGCTCGCCAAGGACTCCCGAGTACAGTGAATCCCAAAATCCTCTTTCCTCAACATCTCTCATCTCAATCCATTTGTATATCATTACATAGCCTTTAAAAAAATAAAAAAAGATACCAGCACATAGATAATATGAATCACATGATGCTCCTGTAAATATCTCACCACCTTCAACAATTTTAAGTGAAGTTGTCGTTCCTTGTATATAACTTTCTTTTTAATGCTGTCGCCCTGTATACTATTGCATTATCGTTTATAATTGAATTATTGTGAACTTCTAAAGGCGATTATTGTTCATTGCTATTCTCAATCTTGAAAACGCTTTCATACTTAATTGTATATTTATTTGTCTTAGTAAATCAATAAAAGCCCTACTTGTAAAAGGCATCACAGTAAAAATCAAGCCGATATTTTGACACGCAGTCTATAGATAATATTTAAAAATGGACTCTCAACAATCAAGCTCCAACTATCCTATATATATATATATATATATATATATATATATATATATATATATATATATATATAATTTATTTATTTATAATAATAATTATCAAATGAATAGTATTTTATTCAAAATAAATTATATGTACAATTACTTAAATAATATAAATGAATTATGTATTTTTTTGGTGCATAACGAAAAAAATATTTTTAACTTTGCTTAGTTATTTCTTCACTAAAATTTAGTTTTGATAGAAGGAAGAATATTCAAATAATGATAAAAGAATTAATATTTTCTGAGAATTTTAAAAACATGTAAAGATTTTTCCTAAGTTGCTTCATTTTTAAAATTGATTTTTTTTTTTTTTACAAAATATTTTTAGTTATCAAGTGTTTGAATATACTGCCTTAATTTATTCATTCTTATCCCTTTTTTTATAGTTCTGTTTTTTATTATATTAACTATATAATTTGCAATAAGTGTCTAAGTCTTAGAAACAATTATGAATGATGAATCTAGGATTTCTTCGCAGAAATCGAATAATAAAATAATCAAAATTTATATAATTACTAATAAAATTTTTTTTATAAAACTAAATGACAGTTATTATGCATTATTAGATAAACAATTTCGATTAATTTATATTTTAGAGATAAATCCGAAAGTATTCAGTCCTACTCAGTTATTTCTTTCTTTCAAAATTGATATTTAATTCAAATAACTTTTTCCCTTAATTGCTTAGTAAATATATGTGGAATGAAATAAGAATTTATATCGTAACTTATTAATAGAATTGAACTATAATAAATACAAATTTTCAAGTTTTACAAATTTCAACTCTCCAACCTTTCTGTTTAAATAAAAGAATTTTCATACAATTTTTTATCAAATTAAATTTTAAATATAAATTATGTAATAAAAAATTACATATTGTTAAAACCACATCAGTTTTTTTGAAAGTGCAATTAGATAATAGGATTTTCTGAGATTCATGTGATGATTAAATTGATTTTCTCAGATTTATATTTAATTCTTGTAAAAAACTCTAGGGGATGCTCGAGAAACTTATATCTATATTTTTTCACCAAAAAGTGAAGAGTAATATAATCAAAATTCATAATAACAACAATTTATACAAATTTTTGAATAAGAAATAAGCAATAATTATCATGCATTACACACACACACACACACACACACACACACACACACACACACAGT